>KN716568.1:35715-47757 GCA_000816705.1 Dictyocaulus viviparus
CCACATCTCCCAAGCTCAGTCCTTTTTAGCTCACCCAAACTCCTCTGGTACCAATTTACCGACCCCGGAGGGATGGCGGGCTTGGTAGGCCTGGGGGGCGGCCGCGAACTGAGTCGGGCCGGCGTGTCACTGCGGCACCTCCACCACTGAGCCACTGCGCCCCCGTTACAGTTAAGGTCGTTATAATAAGGATAAGATTAAGGATTGTAGTAGTCCATCTCCTTGTGAAGGTGCTTTATCCATAAATCTTGATGTTATAGTGACGAGGTTTTCGAATAAGTAGTCTCTACAATCACTAGAGACGAGCAGTGTACTGCAGAGTCAGTGCTACTTATCATTTCAGACAATTCTGGTACGAATTATTCGTCGAACCGTAAAGAAAGTAAGGCTTGGCTCATATGGGGGCTAACCAACTTAGGCACATTGATTCATATATTATCTGTGTATCTTTGCCCCAACATGCACCACTACCACCACTGCCCGATGTCGTCATCTGACGACCGATTATGGTCTGTATATTCTATTTACATAAATAATTTCACTTCACTTCAGATCGTCGAAGTACATTGTCAGCAATCATGGAAGGTTGTTTTGCTATACTTGCATTACTGCTCGGTGTTATTGAACTTATTTCATATAAAGAATATATTTGCGGTTTGTATTTCATATAATCTAGTTTATTTTCATTACACAAGTGATTTTTGTGAACGTAATATAAAAAAAAATTGCTTTCATTGTTTTAGGATTTTCTTTTATATGCCTTAGTCTGGTATTTTTCTGTCTATTTCTAGAATTTTATTGGGGTGTGTCATATAATTGGTAAGTAATATGACTAAATCTGTTATCCATATCAAGTAATTTACTTGTTTTTAGACTTCGTAGATAAAATTGTCTTTTTTCCGAAAAAAAAATACCAACGGAAATTTATCTGATCTGACTGAGAAGTTCTTCGTTCGGTCATGATCAACTACACTATTCTTTTCATGATCACTACTATGAAGTAAAGCGATAAACCACATAGTTTTACTGGCGATAGAGAATCAATAGCGGAATCTCTGCTTATATTTTTTTCCTCTATAAAATGTGTTTTATATGGAGTATCACTATGATATAGACAATCCATAATTCATGAGCTCTGCAGTGGCAAGTAGGCTCGAATTTAGTTCGTGGCAGCCCGCAGGTCTTCAAGCTCGCCATCCCCCTGAAATTGATAAATTGCTACCAGAGAAATCTGTGTTAAATAAAAGTAATTGTAAAGATCAGGCTCGCATTTAGTTATCACCATGAACATGAATGTGTATGCGCATATCGCTAGTAGATATTGATTGACGCAAAAACTTGTGATCACAGACCTGTTTCAAACCTGTTTCAGCCAGGCAGTGTAACGTAATGTCAGCATCTGTCGCAGTGTCATTCATGTAATTCGTTCCGACCCAAGAGGCAAAGCTTAAGCTTTGTATCATTTCAGTATTTGTAAATTGGCATGAAATAGTTTGTGTGAATACATAGATGGCACGTTGAGTACGAGTTCCTAAAATATCTTCTCATAAAAATTTGTCAACGCCAGAAAATACATAATTCTGTTTATGTCATATAACGACCGAAAGCGAATATTACATCTGACTGCTCATTAATACGTTGATAAATTCTCTATGAAGAATAACTACACTTTGAATCAGTAGCTGGTTACAAATTATTAATTTCATTGATAAAACCCTACTTCTTGCCAAAGTATAAACCTAGCTTTCTGGATAATTTAGAAAATGTGCATATTTTTCCCTTTTTTTTTCTCCTTCTCTCTTTTTCTTTCTATAAAATATGCATATGCAAAATATACTTTTACTGTATGGGAACCGTTGTTTAACAAATACAGTGTAGCAATTCATTTTTTAGTTGGCCTCTTCTGATCTCTCATGCAGCACAGGCCAGTGGATTGTGTATATCGTTATTTGTTGTTACTTTATGCTCCATGATATTTTCATTTCCAGGCCACATTATAGTATTTTCTTTTAGGTAAGCTCTTTTTTCTTTTAAATATATTTTATCCATCTTAGAAACATCGCTCTAGAAATCTATATTATGCCATACAATACAAGGTGTTAAACACGCTTACCTGTATTTTATTAGAGTGATCGGATTGACATAATATATTTTTTAAAATGTTTAAAAACAAAAGAAATTAGTCATGAAATTCGATTTCGAAATTCAATGAAACTTCCATTAAATTAGTTGGAATCTATTGCAAAACTTAATTAATATAAATAAGATCGTGACACTTTCTTTAAGTCCTCTAAATTTTCGTACCTAACAAAGTTTACAAATCTTTCTCTTAGAGAAACCACGGGTCTTCCTATTCTTATGAGCCGGTTAGACGCAGGACTGCATAGCGCGACCTCATGCTGTGAATAACGGGTAAATAGCGGGCCAACAGTGTCGTTGTACTTGCTTTGAGATAGGAATAGATTCAGTGAATGGGATTACTTCTTTTGCTGTGTTAGGTTGACTCACACCTGTATGAACATAAATACAATCATACAAGCGTTTGTACTTGTATTTGTGTGCGTATGAAGTGTATCCTGCACGTCATTTCGGTAAGAAGCACGCAATCGAACGACTACCAAGTATACGAAAGGAAATTACGAGTATCCTCCAATAAATAAGGTCTAGTGTCATTGCTAAGAAAGACTCGCAAGCAACTCATAAAGAATAGTTTAGCCCTGCAGAATAGCTCTGTCAGCTATCCATGGTAACAATAGCAAAAAAACAGTAGAAGAAATGAGCCTCTGTAAGAGCCTCCATACGGAGTAGGATTAATACGGAGAAGTTGCTCAAATTTCATTGCTAAGAAAAGCTTGCTTGAACGTCAAACAATTTCAATAATGATCTGTATACACAAAGTACAAACGCTAACACCAGAACCCTTTATTTAAGACCTAATGCATACAAAAAGAATCAGATGCAACGTCATTGAACTCTAACTGCAATAACAGGAAGATCAGTGACATAGTTGTGCTCGAAATTCGGTAATGACATCTAAGCGACTATCAAAGTTTATCGTAATGAACAAGGTGTTCTATGATAAATCATAACTTAAAATGTCCTCATTCTTGCGATGGAAGTTTCGTAATTGAAGGTATCATAGAAAAATGGACTACGTCCAGGCATATGTTTTAAAACAGTCAAGCTTATAAACCAACGTGATGCAGCTAAAGTTACAGGCAGTTAGCTACCGGATAACATCTGTTATTATGCTAACATGATGCAGAAAAGCGAGAAAAGTGAAATTAGACTTGAAGAAGTGAAGAACAGAAATGATGAATGAGGCGGCTGAACGTGGCAACATTTCCGTCGCCAGAATCAAACACCACTTTCAAAAAGGCAATGGAGAAAATCATCTACGATTGCTATTCGAATCTCTTCAACGACCACATTCCTATGCTTAAAGATAAAGAAAGACGATTATATTGCTTTGAAAGTGCTTCTTTTCAAAATCTGACATTCTATTTTGTTGTTAAAATATCGTGTACTACATGGGTCAGAGAAGAATAGGTCAAAACTGAAGAATCTACCGTCGCTCCACACCACTACGCTGGTACGTTTCTCTACACCCTGACTACTGGAGTGCAGTTTTGAGTTGTGGTAACTTGGCAGCAACTTGTCGCTGTATAAAAAAGTAGGCTTTAACGACACTGTAAATTATCGCTCAACCTACCTATTGTCAATAAAAACAAAGCGTTTTATTACGTCATCACATCAGAGCTTAGCAAAAGGAAACGAACGACATTGGAACGTACAAGAGCATGGAAGATGCAGTGAAGAGAACAAAACATACAAAGCTACGAGCACACCTTTTCGACACCCAGGCTATTTCAACCCTAATGTATACCTCAAAAACTCGTGTGAAAGCAAACTTCATCAAATTTAGAGCTTGAATGATGCTAGATCCTTACCGTGTCATACAGATGAGAAAGACAACACGAATTTCTGATTTGCGCCAGCCATCAAAAATTAAATACGAAGGCGAACATGCCCAACTCCTAAGATTAAGTAAGCCGGATACGTGATGCGTATGATTCATAACTAGTAGACACGAGCTAAAAATGGTTGGATTCAACTCGATACGAAACACACTGCAAGACGACCTATGCGCTTAATGATCAGATCTCTTCACAAACGCCCTAGAAAGCGATTATGATGTTCAAAAAATCCTTAAGGCGAAAGGAATGCATTAGATTGGACTCGTGCGCGATAGGGATAACTTGAAGTTTTACTAGTGTGCGCTTATTTTTGTCGACGATCGACTGAAATTCATGTGATCCAGGTAATCACTAAATTGTGGACACAATTTTCGTAACAGTATTTTACACCCACCGATTTGGACATACGCATAAATTTTTCCTTCTTTTAAATTGTTCTATTAAGATAATACCTTCCATTAACACCTATTAGTGCATTGACAATTTTTCAGAGTTACGATGAAAATCATGCTTTCTACAACAGTCATAGCAATATTGCTTCTTGCAACATTTGCAGTTAGTTCTTATAGTCGAGCAAAAGAAGTACGTAAAGGATTCTAATCATTATAATTCAATAATTAGCAGCATCCCATTTTTTTTTTCATAGTTCCCGTTTTACTTCTTTTAATTCTTTTCCATGTTCAACTGCAATATAAAAATTATGTAGTATGCTATTATTTTTTTACAAAGAGATTGCTTTGGAAAATTGTTAAGCTTTATCTTATGGTGGTAAAAACAAGGCTTAAATATTGAACAATCTGTGCGTAATGCTTGACGGTAACGTGGGAGATGATCGAACACGTATTTGCTTTGCAATACTGCAATATTCGATTAATACTCATATACGCTTTATACTTAGTGATATTAATACTAATGCTTTGCAATATACGCTTAATACTAAATTAGCTATATGAACTAATTTCTGATTATTAATTAACATTAGTAAAGATGATAGTGATAACAGTCACCTGGATTTCTGTTGATTATTGATAGAGTCGAGCGGGCACCAGTAAGCCGCCATCCATTTATCCTATCGCGCGCGTGGATAGTCCAATTGGCTTCTTTTCGCTCTATATAATCATCATCTGTATCCTTCGCTAAAAAGTTTGACTATTAAAAACTAATCTTCCTGCGACGCGTGTTATGTTTAGTGAGATTCAACCACTTATTCAGTTCATGTATATCGATCGTCACATGTATCTATTACGCATCACGTGTCCAACCCACCTGATATACAATAAATGCATAACATCATAGTTACCATATAGCATTAGACTGCGCTCGATAATGCTTCATCCCCAACAGTGCAAGCTTCTGAGATATACAGTAAGGCAAGTAGAGTTAGGTGTCGAAAAGGTATGCGAGGAGCATTGTACTTTTTTTTCTTCTCAATACATCTTCGATGCTCTTAAATGTTCTCAAGTCGCTGGATTTCTTCTGCTAAACTCTTGTGCTATGTCGTTCATCATATTGATTACACATAGATACACGTAGCTTGAGCATTCTAAGATGTTTTCTCTGTTAAGCGTAAATGAGAAACAGCCTTAGAAACAAATAATTTTTTCGCCTTGTTTCACATGAGTCCAATTCTCTAGGAGCATTGTTGAAGTCGAAAATTATTTCGTGTATCTTGTTCGATATTTAATGTAATGAATACAACATTGTAATTAATGAATGCAAAAAATACAATAGATTAAAATAAGACGATATGAGAATGAAAATATCATCAAATACTAACCAATATCTACAAGAACTAATGCTTGTAAGTGACAACAATAGATAATATGAACAAGTTTTATAGTTATGCAACATGAATTGAGAAATAACAACGAAATCATGTGCTAGCACTGACATATCATGTCTTCATTAATCAAAATATTATGAAGGCCTGCAGTTTCTATTGCGTGCATATATAATACAACGATGGAAGCTACTGAAACTTTGTAAAAGAACTTCGTAAGCATCATATTCTTTTAGGATTTTGCTGAAGAAATTTGACCATAAAACTAGTGTTGTCCTTGCATCACATTTGACGCCCATGTAATCCAGCCGCTTTCTTCCCACGTCCATAGTTCTTGCTTACTACATGATGTGTTCTGCACAGATATTTTTAACAACTGTACATGTACAATTGTTCTTGGTTGCTTGATTGTTACCGTAAATTGGCATCCAAGAAATTCTGGGGTATTTGTAATATGAAGAACACAAAGTGTTTTTCTTTAAATGGCGACTTGCTCACGTAGGGTCGAAGTTTTAGCGAATATGTGAATATCAAGTAGCAGTCAAATGTAGTAATTAGTATTAAGAATAATTAGTAATCAGTATTTCTTTGCAATATATTCTCTTTTCAGTTATGGAGCTTCGACAATGCTCATACTGAACATCTTAAACGCCTTCTTATAGATGCATTAGAGACGATCAATGACTTCAGACAAGAGCAACCAAGTACTTCTAGTATTTCGTAGAAGGATGTGACGACCACTGCTCAGAAAGTAGAAGTTCAAAAGAGCTTTTTTGAATATACTTTTACATATCTGCAATCATCTGAACCATTTATAATCAGACCTATGGGAAATTTTTAATATTTTATGAATATTATAGCTACTTCTAATAACATTCTATTTTTCATTACCGTGTAACAATTGTGATTGTAGCAACCTTGAAATGATAAACCATTATTACGATAGTATATATAAACTAAAATTCTGTTTTGATGTATTGAAAAGACTCAGGAGGCGTCATACATTCAATTCATTGTGAATTCTAAATACATTAGATCGATCTGGAGTCAATATATTCTTCAAACACGTTTCACAAAGAAGAAGAAGAAGAAGAAAGGGATCATGCGTGTAATAGTGCAAACCTCTACCCACTGCTTTACAAAATTCGTGCCATGTCACTTCTTGTAGGAAGTCGCCTCTTTAGCGGTATATTTCGCTTAACGTATCTCCTTCAAGATAATTTCATTCGAGTTATACTGTTGCCAAAGCTATTGCATATACTGCATTGTTATAAATCTCATTCTGAGATCAGCGATATTTTTTGTTTAGCTGAAAGTGAACAGCCTAGCAAATAAAAGAAATTCTATTAGTGTTGGACAACTTCGTATTGTAGGGGATTATTCCCATATCGTTGAGATGTCAACTTAAGCCGTTGATTAAAGAAAAGTCGTAACTTCGAAATTCGCATTAGCAAAGCTTTCCTTATTCATAGTATGTATAACAAAAAGCAAAGCAAAAAAAATCTGAGAGGAAACCTTGTAATCAAATAATTATAAGAAATTAAACAGCAGACCAAAATATAATTAAAGCTAACGGCACTCTATTAATAAACCAAAGTTGGTGTTATCTCTTCAGGAAAGTAAGTAAATGCTCAGTTTATTAGCACAGAAGAAAAACAATGTCTGTGAGAAATTCTATGAGTGGCAAGTACAGGAAAAGCGTTCTAGCATACGCTTTCGCCTTCAGTATTTTTCTTAGGTTCTTGTGGATTTCCATGATCATACTCACAAACGCATCATTAACAAATCTCCAAGACCTTAAATTACTCAGATATAAGAGTTAAACGGTGCTCGACCGTGAAATGATGACTTGATATTCGAAATTTCTAGATTCGCTGAATTACTAAAACATCTAGTAATGGATTGTTAATAAACGTCGTAATACATAGTGTGCCCCATCGATAAATTTAGTGCGCGGGAGCTTTGGTATTTTAACATTTTTGGTATATTCCTGGGGATGTGGAAAGTACTTTTTATTATTCTTTTATAGGTTTGTTATTTGAATTGCTACTTTTTGGCGTTACCGACACTCTACTGATTGAGAAAATTGGATGTTAACTGTAGTTCTGCATTTATTTATCTTAAAATATGACCACATTGACTAAAGCAAACCATATGCTTACGCTCTTACAACTTTATTTTAGTTTTCACTAGTGCTGTGAAACACTTGTTCCATGAATTACAGTGCGTGCTATGTCGGGGTGCGATTCTTCTCTGCTTAAGCAGCTTCTACCTAATTACTATAAACTCATCTTTCCATTTAAACCGTATATGAAGTGGTTGTGCTACAACAAAAGTTGGTTTTCTTGGAAATTTTTTTCGAAGCAAGCCTAACAGGTTTCGTACGTCTTAGTTTTTAGTTATAATTCTAATAATGTCCATATTTGCAATAAAGGATCAATAATTAGTAGTATTAGTCATAGAATTATCTGTATCCTTTATAAATACACATACTCTCATAGAAACTTGTGTACCAAGCGGCATTTTATTAGTAAAATGTAGAAAATGACAAACTTTTTTGTAAAGAAGTCAGATCTGCGATTTCGATAATATATTCTTTTTGCTCCCTGTTGCCTATCTGAAGCTGATCGGCAATACGGTAACTTAGGAGATATGATGTGAAATAAATCCTTGAATAGATGCACATTTACGTTTGACGCGTACACAGGCGATGTTGATCTATTGATTTTCGTTTGTCATTATCAGTTGATGATCCTCCATTTATCTAAGATCTATAGGACTTCAACATTTAGGAAATTAACGATCATGAAATTTGTCAATAAATAGTGTGTAACTCACAAATAAGTTTGAGCGCATCACTGTAAATCACTTATAGTTGAGTATTTTAGAGCCTGAGGATTATTTTGCAAAGCGTGAGTTCGCGTTCATATTTGACGAAGATGTACACCTTCGTTATCGTAGTTTTGATAGCCAGTCTGAATTTGAAAAGGAACTGTGCAAGAATAATCCTCATAAACTGGATATTGGAGCATTGTATAATCACAAGGTATGTGAATTAGATATTGCTTAGGTCTTTCTAGGTCTGCAGGTCAAGTTTTGTTGAGTGCGAATTTTGTTCTTTTTTCCTTAATTTTGTTGCGTCATTTTTAGCCAAAAGACAACAAAAAGCACTCCGATTTTAAAGCTGTTGAGAGAGAACTCGTATTTGATGTTGATTTGACTGATTATGATAATGTTCGAAGATGCTGTTCGTGAGTTCAGTTGGTTGTAATGGCTAGTTTTCACCGAAAATTATTTGATATACATATCTATAGTTACAGCTATATTTTAGGGATGCAAAGGTTTGTGAGAAGTGCTGGCGATTTATATCTATTGCAGTTCAAGTGCTCGATAAACTTTTAGAAGGTGATTCCACCGTCGCAGATTGTAACAGTATCTTTACGTCAGAGTAACGCACTTTAGAGGATTTTGGATTCAAAGCACGACTATGGGTATTTTCTGGGAGACGTGGTGTACACTGCTGGGTTAGCGACGAGAAAGCAAGGAAATTAACAAACGTTGGACGCGCTGCGATAGTGGAGTATCTTTCTCTCATTGTGGTGACTTCATAATTGCAGTCCTATCGTTTTGTACACTTCTGTCTTGTTATACTTTGCTTAGACAAATTTGTCATCTAGGTAATCTATATATACGTCTTTATAGTGGTCAAAAGCTGTTACTGAAGCTTTGTTTTCAGATTGTACTCTTAGAAATATAATTGGTATATTATAATTTCAAACACTCATGTTGTTTCACAAGTGTTTTATTATGTAGGGTGATAAATTGGACTTATATGGTAGTCGTCTTAGTAAGTCGAAGAAATTGCTGCTCGTCCATCCTATGATTGAAACAGCGTATCGGATTATAATGAATTGCGGAGAATTAGATAAAATGGTCAGTTTAGTATTTTACGATTTGAAGTTGTCATAAATTCTTTCGATTAGGTTTTGGAGCAAGGTTGGTTAGACTTTGACTCAGCGCTTTCAATTTTGAAATATTGCGAAGATCCTGAATTACGGAGTACGCTTCTCTCTCAGTTTGAAGAGTAAGTGCTGCTGTGAAATAAACACTGTATATATTCAACATCTATGCATAATTTCATGATATGAGTAGTTTTTAGAGTTGATAGTCCTGATAAACGATGGCAACTTTTGAAACGTCGATTTGATGAGAAGTATAGGATGGAAATGACATGTGCAAACCACGTAATTCCAATGGTGCGCTATGTTTTTATGAATTGACCAAATATGCGCTAGGGATTGGAAATGTCCATTTTTGGAAATAGATTTTCTAAATATATTTGCAAATATTATGATCCCTATATGCTATAGAGAAAATTCGCAATGAATTTTCTCTGTACATCTGCATTGAGACTTAGGTTGGCGCATATTTTAAGTTTATAATCAATATGATGTTGTTCACCAGGTGTATTACCTATTCTTCACTCTTTTTTTCTGCTCTGAAAAACACATTTCAAGAGATTACAAATTTTTCAGGCGGTAAGCAAATCGGGTAAAGACTTTTTACGTTGGTTCGTACTATGGCATACATATCCTCGTTTAGATGTTAGTGTTTCGACAGGTAAATGTTTTATGTGAAATTCATATCATCTAAGTAAAACACACAATATTTATAACCAGATATTGGAACAATCTGATAATAGTTTTAGGGTTAAATCACTTGCTAAAATCACCTTTTTGTGTTCATCCTAAAACAGGAAGTATTGCCGTTCCACTTGATGTTAGTAAAATAAGTGATTTCAATGTTCTGTCATGTCCACGTATTGAGTAAGTTAATAGATCAGATCTACGTGAATTTGAAATAATCATAGTTTTTGTTTGTTAAATTTTCCTACTTTAACATATTTTTACTTCAGTTTTTTGTTTAGCGTTCTAATTAATGAATTATCGAGAGTGTTAGCAGAAAAACATGTTAAGAAGAATCGAAAGATCTTAGGTTAGTGTACGTCAAAATTTTATGAGCTCCTTTTTACGTGCCTGTAATGAATGCTATATTGTTGTCCTAATATCTGTTTTAGGCTACAAGCACACGTCTTTAGCACCATACGTTGAGATTTTTGAAAAGTTTGTAGAAATCGCTACCCTGGTGTGATTTGTTTTACTCAAACGGACAGCGCAGACACTGAACTAGTAAAAATAATTAGCGACGAAAATTCTTTCTGGATATTGTTGTACATTAATTTTTTCATACGGTAACTGCTCGTAAAATGTTATACCAGTCGAAAATTCAAATTGTCAAGTAAATTGATCCGAAATTGTTTTGTATGTTGAATGGTTTTTATGGCAGTTTTTTTGCCGTTCATGTATTTAGTTATTACAGTATGGCTCAAATCATTAACTTAAAGTAATATCAGAATTTATATGATGTTTATAAAGCTAGTAAATGTGTTCGACTTATTAACAAGGTCCGATTTTGATTGTCCAAGAGTACCATGATTGTTTACTTGTTGACTGGATCAAAAGGTACTCAAGAGAAGGGGAAGAGGTGTACGAACAAGTAGCGTTTGTTTGAACATTTTTAAAACTCTTACGACGTTAAGTAGTATTATGGGAAATTATATAAATTCCAAATTTCTTGCATAGTCTTTTTTCGTCCGATGCTCAACTAATTATATTGCGGGAAAGTGTAACGTTGTTTTCCAATTTTACCGAAGCCATGACATGATTGCAAGACTAGACTTTGATTTGCTTTGAGGTGCGTCTATCGGTCGACAAGTATTGTTATGCGAAAGACTTTTTAGTTTAGTAATAAGGCGTCTATCCATCAAGTTATTTTCTTTCGTATGCTAAGATACGTTGATCACTCCCTGTTGCTGAATGCGCCTATTCATTCATGTTCAACGTGAGATCGGAAGGTGGTTAAATGCGAGCCTGGTTTACACAATGACTTGAGTAGACAACTCTTCACCAACTCAGTGTTAGTTATGTTACCCAATTTTTTTTGGTACTAATTTATCGAGAGGGATGGCGGTCTTGATAGGCTTTGGAGCCGCCCACAAACTGATTCGGAACTGCGTGTCACTGTGGCAACTCTACCACTGCGCCACTGCACCCCCTTTGTCCGTTACTGAATTAATTCCATTTAGTCAGTGTCGTTTGGTTTTCGACGATCATACAACATATATCATTACGTCTATAACTTCTTAATGGATTTTTGTGTTTTCTTAGGTTTTTTCGCGCTTTTTTCTGATAGTTTCTAGGGGCGACATGCAAATATATATATATA
>KN716568.1:47857-61260 GCA_000816705.1 Dictyocaulus viviparus
CTTAGGTTTTTTCGTCGCTTTTTTCTTGATAGTTTCTAGGGGCGACATGCAAATATATATATATATGTTATTTGTTTTTCAAGGTTTTCCACCATTTGATTACTCTGCTTAGTCTAGTTCTTAGAACTTCTACTTCTTGATTTTATCATTTGAGCTCGGAAGAAGTAAATCGACAATTATAAAAGCATATAAACTATTTTTGAAAGAAAAAATAAAAAATATAAAACTTATAAACTATAAAAAAACAAAAAAGTTTTTAATTAGAATTTCATAAACTATAACCTATCAATAATCTGCCCTTGAAGCGATTTATAAGATTTCACAAACTTGTCACTCAATTGCACGACTTTGCACAAATTGTTAAAAAACGTCTCAATTTTGAGTGAATGGAATTCCAGTAACTATTCAGGAACCAGTGTGTCATTTTTGTAATGAGGTGGCCACGTTTTTTTGAATAAAAATTCAAAGACTAGTCCAATGAATGGTTCTAAAATCTCCAAATTAATTTATATTACTTAAATCTAATCCTCTAGTGCAGAATATTTTGACAAGTCAAAAAATTGTCCTAACCCTATTCGCCCATATCTTTAGACAATAAATTTGAACCTGTAACTCCGCCCATGCGCATGAGTACGCATGTCTATCGATGTGGATTATTCTGTCGTAAGACGTGCCACATACAAAGCTACTTAGTCAAATGGGACATGTTTATCCATTACCACCGTAGCCATTGTTGTTTCTGCCCGATGTGCGACAACACTGAGCGATATGCCAACTAATATCTGTTTGATAACCGTCTGTCTTTATTACGGATCCTATTCATTTGAATAGTCTTTGATGACGGAGCGCTTTCTGTCATTTGGATTTACAGTGACATTTTAAACATACATAAGCATTATTTCATCCTATAAACGTTTTATTCGGCTAAGCAAATTTATCAATGTTTAGATTTAGCGAATTTTTTGAAGTTCAATTAACCTGACCAAGTTATTTAATTTATAAAATCGCGTTGAGTAATTGGTTATTCTCAAGAGATCAATGTGAAATAGGATTATTTGCTGTTTTTTTTTTCTATTATTTGCCAATATTCAATGGAATTTGAGTAATTCAATGACATTAGAATCTTTTTACTAGATTAAAGAAGAAAATTGGAATATATCAACTAAGAAGTGCTTCTTATATTTTCTACTTTCGTGTTATCAAAAACCTTTCAATTTTCGAAAGGAAAAGAATGGATGGGTGAACTTTTCCATAGATTGCTGTAGTAAGCTGGAATAATTGTACTTTAATGCAACGGAAATGAGCAACTCAGGTGATATATGACAAAAGCTTTGAGCCGTTAATTTTCGGCGTTACCGTTTGAATCGACCAAAATGAAAAGGAATCGAGAAGAAATATGAAGCGAATTTGATGTTAACTGTTTTATTCTGATAAAAATGTCACTGTCCAATACCGTTATAAGAGAATAACAGAATCGTTATTATAACAATGAGCTAGCAATAATATTAGATTTTTCGTCATATCATCATCGTTGGTGTGCATTATATTTTCTGATATCATAAATAAATTACGAGGCAAAAAGTGTAAACGAGTTTGGTAATAGTCTATTTATCATAAAACAAATAAAATATTGAAACCCTAGTGAATGCACTTAAACGTTTATTATTCTGGTCTTCCACAGAATCTCTAAGCTTTTTTGAAGGCTGTATCAGAATAGTTGTGACTAAAAGTAAAAGCTTATCTAATCGCCATGAATTCTTATCATTGCTATGGATCAATGTTACTTATATGGAATTTAGCTATTAATGTATTTTCAGATTCAATCGAAGCTGGGGAATTCTTAATGTAAACTACTTTATAAAGTTTTAAGCTCACAATGCTTATAAATTGAAATGACCATTCGACGTTGGTTTTACTAGTGTTTTTCAATGTTTTTTTTTGTTAAATTAACATGCCTTAAATATATGTCTTGATTCAGAGCATTGTAGTAGGTTATCAGTTATCGATCTTCTTATAAAAATACGAATGTACAATTTCTTTTCATAGATATTTTTCATCGTTGTCTAACAATCCATCACTATTAAGTACGCGTATAACAGCAGAAAATTATAATTACAGTATTGCCTTAGACGTATTCCATTCAGTTTAATACAATAGTTATTAGATTAATGGATGGACACAGTTGGCAATTTGAATATGTATAAGAGATAACATAATTTTAATTTAAATTTAACAATTTTCTGTCATTACAATAAAAAAAAGCCTGCAAAACAATATAATTTCCAAAGAACACGCTTACAACAATGTTGAACGTTTGTTGGAAAATCGATAGTTAGATATAAATTAGATGGTTCTGCGCAACTTTATTGTTATTTCGAACAATTATAAATGATGATTTTTCTTCTTTCATCGATCGTACCTAGCATGTTTGTCCCATAAAGCAGTAATTCTTGTAATAAGTGGCGAATAGTTTGCTTCATTCAAGAATCGAACCTTCGTTGTTGTTCTTTGTGATATATAGTAATTTTTTTGTAGTGATATCAGATATTTGAGAGAGTAATGTATTTATTGTAGTGAGTATCCAATTTCGCTATAATGGTCATAAATCGTCTGAACGAACAATCGTCGTTTCATCGTGCGTGTTCCATGCCGGTTTCGATGATTCTGTCACGTTATGAATGAAAAGGAAGGAGCCAATCAATACTTTCGTAATACATCGCTAAAATGCTCGAGGCGATACTCGATACTGTTAACAACTTTTAGGCTTGGACCGGGTTTTTTTAGTTTCGTTCTTAATTTCTTTCAATATAAAGGCATTTTATTTCATGTATCAATCCAGTTATGATTCGAAGTTTTCCTTCCGATACAACACCATTATAACTGCATACGAACACAAAATAGCGGAAGCTCATCAAATCTTTAATTTTTCAGTCTTCTATAAATATTCTCTCATTGAATTCCACTTACTAAGGCATTCTTTCCACTGAGTATCCTGTATTGGTTATTCCCCAACTGTTATGCATCAGAGCTTTGTATAATTGTTGTACGATTTCCTAATTGTTCTATTTTATTTAAAATTATGACTGAACGAAAACCATTCCGTCAAGATGCTTTTAACTCTTCATTTTTAGCATGAATGTGCTTTTCTTAGTTTTCGCAGCCTTTTCGTCATTCTTTTTTTAGGTAGCATATATGATCAGTCTTTGGTCAACTTCTTCTTCATTGGTATGCTTCTCTAATTAGTTTTCTGAGATGCAGATCTGAAAATTGGCTTGAAATCCATCACTTTCAGTACTTGGATATAAAACAAGCGTAATAACATAGAAGATGAATATTTAAGACTGAATATTCTGTTTTTTTTACCTGTTGAAACAAATGGAATTTTAATCTAAAGTGAATTTTACGACCAATCTTTTTTGGATACGGTAATCACTAGTACGCCAAGTTTTGTTCTTGTTCCATTGTCGCCGTATACCACCGCTTCGTTATTGTTAAGAAAAAGGTGCAACTGGTTAGTTTTGCTTCGTAAGCGTTTGTGTTGATGTTGAGTACGAAATTTTTTAGTGCCATCCTTGCATAAAGCATGAATCATGTAAGAATGGCTTCCATTCCCTGTGATATGCTACCACCATTGCTCCGCCATTTTATTTTTTTCCATTATTTCTTTTTCCTTCCATTATTCCAGCCAAATAATTGTTTAATATACAGATATTTAATATTATTTATAAAGCCATTCAAAAATTTATTCTACTTATCATGTTAGAGTTGCATCTTACTCACATATGGTTACAGTAATATTTTCTGGATAGCTGGTAGTTAAGTGCATTGTCCTTTCGTTTTTTTTTCTCCAAATCTTACTAACTTTTCCAGATGTTCATTGGCGGCGAATCAAAAGGGTTCTACTAATTCGATCATCATTCCACATGTTTTACACATGGTGGTCTGAGCACAAAAAAATAACTACGGTCACGTTAGAAATTGATAGTTGGTGCTTCGCTTTTTCGACAATAGTGAAGCTATTTGACTTTACGCTACCGTAGTTGTAGCATTTGGTTGATTTTTAACCTATTATAGTGAAACTTACACAACTCCTTAAAGTTGGCAACTAATGCTGGACGAAAACTAGTCCAATTGATTTCGTTCAGTTGAATTTTGTATACATATGGTAGTCATCGGACATCATTCTAGCAAATACTTATTAAAGATCCAGAATTTTTCAGTATTAATAACGGAGATGTAATCCATAAATCCACGTGTTTAATGCTTCAGGAGCTGGAAAATGAATTATGATAAAACTCTTACTCGTAAAACAAATATTCTAAACATTACAATATAATCACCGTATTTCACTAAATTCAACCTTGTCCAAAGTTTGTCTAGTTATAATAAAGCAAAAAGTCTAGCTTCTAAATAAAGTCCACCCTTATTCTAACAAGTAATTTAACATATTTTTTTCATTCTTATAGGGTTGAATAAGAAATTCCGTCCACCTTTTCAATCCTTGGCATCAAGGTGTTTTTGTTTGTATTTTTTTTATTTTTTGTTTTCGATAGCTTTCCACTTCTTGTTATCATCGGCAATTTAGATAATCTGTATTATTGTTGGGGTTGATTATTATAGAAGTGTATATCAGAGTAAAAATGTTTTTTAATAATTTTATAACAGTTGGGATTATTAGTCTATCAACTCTCAACTCTAAATTTCAAGAGTGAAAGCCTTTTGACTTTCATCCACAAACACACTTTACAATACATCTGGCTCATAATAGATAAAATAGGCTGGAAGGCGTTCAAGCTCACTGGGCTTAAATGAATCGTCCCGATCCCATTCAGATTTGTTACACGTGCTGCCATGCTTAACAGATATTTTCGTTCAACAAAATTTTTGTGTTCGTTTCTAGTTTTTTTTAATGCAATTAGTAGAATACTGTCGATCGAAATTTGAGTAACAATACTTATGCATATACATCACGTCAACATCCAGCTCTCCAGCACTGCCATTTATATATCGACAAAATCGTTAGTGGCAGCACTCCACTGAATTCAATCAGAATCATCGGCTTACGGTATTTCGTTGTTGTCATTCATTGTTAGTACATAGACGTTTCTGTAGTTCATGATTTTTGTAACATCTGTTATCTAATTTTCTGATTTAGCCGAATTTTCTTCAATTGACATTCTTTCCAGTACATCGCAACATTTGTCTGAGTATTTGATTTGTTTTGTGACATTATACGAGTGTGGTAGTTTTGAAATATGTTAGTCTTGATTATAACTAAATATATATGACATCCGTAGTCTCGGTGGTGTATTCCAAGTGATTCGAAATCTCATTCGCTTTGGTTATACGAGGGAATAGAAGAACTTCATAATTTTCGATTGCAGTCTGTATTATGACTCACTTCTTCTGTTCAGTCCGATTAAGCTTTGTTTTCCTTTCTTTCCCTGATATGTATGGTTTTCTCCGCAATCGAGTAATTCTTACAGCCGAATATAAGATCGTTACTCCGAGGTGTGCCTTTTCGTTTGGAAGTAATTTCAATAACGAAGTGTATTCCAGAATCTGATAATTTCCAGATAAGAAACCGTCTCATTATTGAAGCGGCATTCGTCGCCGTTGGTTGAAACGTTTGATGTGGGTATTGTTTCGACATCTGCATTTGGCTCACATCCTAATCCCATGACTTGTAAGTACGACACAAAACTCACATATTAATAGTTATCAAATGAAAAAATGTAGTTTGAGAAAATTAATGATGGTATGATTCAATTTGTATGGTCAAAAGTGTTTCCATAATTTGTAGTATTAAAGAAAACCTCATAATAAGCTGACTTAGAATTTAACTTGAAAACAATAATAGTTATACTAAATAATGAATTTCACACTAATACGATCCAATTGAAATGCAAGACTATCTTTCAGCTTGACACTACTCCTACTAGTGCATACAATGAGTTCGTTATTTCTAATAAGACCCATGTTTGTTTACATTAAAACGTTATACTTCAATGCTTTGAAGACGAGCTATGATTGCTGGTGGTATGATCCGCTTGATCTACTTTTTCGATCTTACAGTGTCGTTTCCATCAAATAGCATTTTATTATCTATGTTCCTAAGTATGTTTTCGGTTTTTTTTATCGATCTTTTCTGCTTGTGAATTTAGCAAATCATACGGTATACAATCTCATTTATAAATAGTAATCTGAACGTATATTGAATGTTCAACAGCCAACCGGTCTATGCGTAATCGCGTTATATTGAATGGATGGGTTTTAGGCAATATGACCTCGACAAAATCACATTTTTCACTCTGATGATGAATTTTGTTACTTTTTTTCCTTTTTTCCGAGGAAAATTATGCAAACACTAAATAATAATTTCTGCTTCTTTTTTGTCATTATTGTCCTCTATGCATGAAATCTGTGTCTCATGAATCATTGCTTACTATTATCTTTTTTCTCTCTTATTTTACAGAAACTTTTGATATCACCTGGATCACCATTGAACACATTTTCTCATGCTTACTCATACCGTTTTTATCTATTCCCATGTTTCTGAATTTAAAAGGCAGCCTACCTGTACCATATTTTGCAGGATTCTTTTGAATTCAAACAGAATATTTATCATACATTTCAATAGAGCGATGCTTGGCGCGGAGAGTGAGGTGCCAAAGTGATATGCAGTCCCGAATCACGTTGTGGCCTGCTTTTATTGTTGCATAAACAGTCATTATCTAAGCGTAAGGTTTGTGCTCAGTGCATAAATTCAAGGGGCTTGATGGTTAAAGGCCATATTGAAGGCTCTAATCAGTTCGCAGTCGCCCCATACCTATCAAGCCCGCCTTCTCTCCGTGGTCGGTAAATTGGTACCTGTGTAATCTGCATAAGATAAAGAGCATAATCTACAAACAATGCTTTCAATCAATCACCCCCGCGATACCACGTAGAACACGAATGCGTTGGCGCATCCGCAACAGGGATTGGCCAGTTCCAAAACTTGCCTTAACTTTTCTTATCTAAGTTTCGATAAATTAGTGAGCTGAGGTAGTTCGTTGTTTCAAACTTTTCAGTTATGAGGGAAAAGAACCTGTACTTTAGCAATAGCCTAAGTAGCTGTATCAAATATTTCCAGCAGTGTGAAGCAGCTAGACTTCCAATACATAGTTTGATACTACTTTTGTGAATTTCTCCTTCATATCATCGATCATTCTCTTCTAATAAAATATATTCATAAAATCCTATCGAAATGAAATATATTCATGAAAATCCATCGATCAAACATACCTCAATTTGTTTTCCGCAAACCACAGAGTTTTTTTATTGATAATAAAGACAGAGATCCAGATAGTTTCCATTAGCTTTTTCCCGTCGTTTCTTATCCACTGATTTTTCTTTAAGAGTTGATAAGGTTACCTACAGTTTTCAGATTTTATAACAGACTCTTTTCAGTGCTTACTTTAATTTGTGCAACAGCCTAAAAACACAGCGCAACCTCTTAATTTAGTACGATACCTCGTAAAGTAGTGATCAGCGACAACGACTCGGAGACATCTTGGACAATTCTTAATAAGTTGGATTTTGGTAACTAGTTAGTTTTCTACTGATTGCTTCAATAGAATGATATACCTGCATACTCTGATTTTTCTTAATTCAACCAAATATTCTTAACTGGACAGTAATAAATCCTTTTTTGGTGTAACTAAAAAAGCTTCCAGTAGTGCTCTACACCAGCTCTCAATGTATTCATAGATTTTCTTTGACGCCATTTAATTCATTCCAATGTTAATCTGTCTACGAACTATTAAGCACCTTCACAAGCAGACGACTAACTTTTATCTTTGTTTTTTTAAGCCTTTTGGATTCAAAGTAGGTATTGGAAAGATGTCAATGCTAACATCTTTTAAAGGTCTTTTTTTTGAGAAACTTACCGAGTTTTACTCTATTTTTTTCTTCGTGATAACACAAAGTAAAGTGTTTCTGCCAAATCTTCATGTAGTGTATACTACGTGTGGTATTTGAAAAGCGAGAACTTTTTTCTTCAAGAATTTCCACCGTCAAGATTTTGTAGATAAAGACTTATGTTAACATATACACATTGGTATTTACATCATTTACGCTTTTACTTGCTACCAACACTTTTTCTCAATTTTATGCGTGGGTTGGTGAGATGGCTGTTGATCAGCCGGTAGTGTGGCCCGACGGCGATTCACTTTCTAAACTTGGTCGCATCATCACGACGATCCCGGATATCACACGGCATACTGCATTCATTATAATAAGAGTGAAATTGCAAAGTTATTGAAAATCAATCCAATTTAAAGTGTGCTCGTCACCATTGATTAGTAATAGTTTCAGTGCTAATCATTTTAAAAGAATTTTCGTACTTTGGTGGTTTGTATCAAACGATTACAAGTCATAATGCTGGTAGAATGAAATCGCGTTCAATGTTTTTAATCAGTCTGACATACTCTTTCAAATATAAAGTGTTATTCATTTTAGTACAGATCGATGTATGTATGAGTCAAAACGAATGTGTCGTTTTTGTTATGGCCTTTGTCATACGACCTCATTGACAGATGACATTTCACATGCGTTTTTTCGGATTTTAAGAATCTAGTGCGTCACATCACGAAGTGGATGATGTGGTTTTATTACGTTCACGCAATAAATCATATTGACTTTTTACATTTAGCTGAAAACGTACAGTAATGACGTTGGTATTGTCAAAGGTATTATTCTGAAACGTGTTGCACACATTACGATTCGTCTTTACTTCCTATGGTGGCATTTTTTTGCGATGTTTTTAAATTAAACTTAAGTTTAAACTACTTGGTATGAGCTACAAAATCCGTCATTTACTGAATATTCAATTCGAGTACCACAGCTCATATGAGATGCTTTATTATGCTGCTTTCAGCTGGAATATATTTAAATACCTCACGAAACGTTTTTGAGACTGAGATATATTTATACTAAGTGTATCATCATTTGTCGGGGTCGAATTTATGCCCATTTGTTATTCAGATCAACTAGTTCTTCTTACATCAACTTTTTATGATAACAACCCTATCATCTGATGAGCTAATCGTTTTTTTGAAAAATCTTATTAACGCAAGCACTGCTTTCTACTAATAAAAACAAATGCAATTTTTCATTTTAAAATTGTATTTTCTTAGAAGCCACAAAAATTCAGCAAGTAATTATTTTCACGTTATAGAAAGTTTAATATCGCTTCATAGAGTTGAAAGTACGCTTTTGTCACACACTGAACATGAGCGTATTATTCCATGCTGTTAAATGTGCGAAGTTCTTTTGTATGTTTTATTTCAGCAGTATTTTACAGCACAGTATTTACAGTGTTGCTTCATAAATATTTTTTTTGAATGTTTTTCTTAGGTTAGATTTGCCTCACATATAATCTTCAGTGTGTTCTGTGCAAAAATCTACTAAACTTGACAATACAAGTATGACAGAAAATCCATGAAGATCTTCAATCACCTTTGCAGGTTTTTGTTTTTCTTTTTTCTTTCTTTTCTGTTTTTCTGGCCACCACACTTTTTGATACTTTACCATGAGTGTTGTATAGAGTGTTCTTTGCTCTTCCTGGCGATGGAGATTTGCACATTTCCAATCCTATGTACATTCCAGCTATAAGGTTCCTAACATGTGAGCTTTGCGTGATGTGCAATGAATTGGAATGTTTTCCGTCGTAGCAAAATTCGTCACCAAAGTCGTAGCCTCAGGTGCGACTCGATGACGCGTATTGCCGATGTGGTTGGTTTCAATAAATAAGAGAATAAGTTTAAGACTTTTCAGTTCGAATCTCTGAATAGCAACATAAAAACTGCTATCTTTCATGAATTGCAATTAAATTTCCCACCTAGCCACATTTCAAAAGTGGAATGGACCATTATCCAGAGCAATGTTGGTGGTTCTAACAAAATTTTTTAATTCGATTTTGTCCGTTGATGCTTGAACATCGAGTCGTAAAAAGCTAATGAGTAAAATCTTATAGCAGAGATATTATACAGCACATAACACTATTCTTGTTATCCTATTGTTTTATTTTACTGCTACTTTTGCTCTCTCACCATTTCATTTCTTTATGCCTCTTAAATATAGTTGTAGGGATATTATGTATATCTGAAGAATGTTGATAAAAAGTGATATTATGTTGTACATAGAAAAATTTTATCACGTAGAAACATTTACCTCTCTATGAACTATAAAAATAAGATTGTCGGATACCATATTCAAGAAGAAAGCGCTAACTGAGGAAAAAAATGCTCTTGCGGTTCTGATCAGTAGAAGCAGTATGCTAAGGCATAGAGGACTAATTTTCGAGACTCGTTTTTAAGGATTATTTTATTCAGAGTTCTATATATATTCGACTTCTTGAGGCAAATTGTGCGTTAATATATCAACGGCGTGGAAAACTTAGTCTATAATTTTCCAAAATACTTAACTACGTCGGTCATTTCGTAGACATTGGTCGCATCAACTATGTGAAATCGATACTATATTAGTCATTTTTTGATGGTAAGTAGGTACTGTTTTGCAGTATTGTTTATACAAAAAAATTATTATTCCAAGCTTAGCAATCTGGTTGGGATTGTATTAACCTTCCCTAAGTGATGCCGTCCTCAAAACTTCTTTGTGTGAACCAACATCAGAATAAAAAGTTCTTGAAATTAGTTAAAAAAGATGATTTGATTGGTGGTTATTCTCAGTAAGAACTCTACATTCTGAAACATATTCAATGTTTCTAACTGGATGCATCAAAACATAGTAACAATAGCAATTCTAACATTAAGCCCGTTCACAGAAATTGGAGTATCAGATTTGCCAGTAGCGTGCTATTTTTCGATTTTTTATAACCGATATTTTTTTAAAAGATTTTATTGTGTTTCTCATGTTGCAACTGCACAAAAATCTAAAACGAACGCAACGACGAAAGTAAACGAGACATTTCATTATTCAAACGCTTTTTCTATCTATTCAATTTTTATTTATTCTCTTTTACTTTGTTTTTTTTTAATTACTCAACTTATGAATCAAAATGTTCCGTTTATCATATCAAACACAATTATATAGTGTGGACGTGGACTAACTGCTGGCTGCACGTTTTTGAAGATCATCCATTTTTTTCTTCATTCATCTCGTTAATTCCTCTTTCCCTCATTTACCCTGTAGTACCGAATAGTGTAAGATTTATGCATACACTTTCGGTTACAAGGTGCATGACGAGGAATGAGATATGATATTCATTGCATTCTACAAACGCGATCCAACACGGATTACTTGCATCACTAAATTTCCGCATCGAGTCGGAAGTGCTACCTATATTACGCAGTTCAGATTACTACTATATAAGTGACAACATTATAATAAAAAGGCCCACAGAGATTACTTTTGAGTGTGTGAATTGGTACCAGAAAAATCTGATCAACATTAGCCGGACTGACTCGGTAAGGAATGATGAACTGAATTCACTGCACAAATCAAGCTTACTTTCAATCACTTCCACGATATCACGTTGAACATTAATGCAGTAGGCGTGTTCCGTGACAAAGATTGTTCAACGCCATGCTTATTGTATATTTCTCGACTAAAAATAGATGTATCAAAAACAAAATATATATGTTAGCAAATTCCAATGATAAATATTGAATACTTCTAAACTTCTTAATACTGATGATTTATTCATATTTTCACAGGACAAAGAAAAAGGCAACACTAAGTGTTTCTCAATGGCAAGGACTGTATCGTTGCCGTTCTATTGATCATAAGAGGCAGTCGTCGTAAAAAATACTTCACGGAGGTCAGGTTACATATTCGTATCATACGTTGTGTTTCATTTGTGCAAATCCATGCTGACCACTGTGTTGTTACTACCGCAAAGCGACAGTGTTCTAAACCGACCTCATGTGTCGTAGTAATTACGGCATATGATGGTGCTGAATAAACTTCACATTTGCTGAAAGCATAGGATACTTATTGGGGAAATTTTATACAAATTTTCCACAATGAGATCGATAATTGATTAAAATTTTATGAATAAGTTGATTTGTATTTGATGAAGAAATAAACATGTTCCTAAGGTTTTCAATGCTCAGTAGATTGTTATTTTTCATAAGGTAGATGAAGTAAGCTTCAGCGTTCATATCCCTATTGGATGTGCGATGTTCAATATTCTTATTGGGATCGTAGAGGCGCCTGACTGAATGCAACTATATTTTTAATTTGTTGATTTTCTGTTTTAAGAAGTCAATATGCATTTTTTATGAGGATAATACTATAAAGTTATGGCAGAAACAGATATTCTTCACATTTTATTATCTCACTTCGCTTACAGTTTTTTGTATAAAGATCAATTTAACATTTATCTTCTAATAATTTAACATTGTGCTGTTGATCAATAGTTTGTTCAATGTTTATAACCCCTTGCGTATCGAATATAGTTGTAAATATTTGCTCAATGAAAAGTTCTGCAACGTTAAGCCGAACATTTTTTAATAGAAAATATTATCAACTTTGAATTTTAGTATATATGTTTGATCTCTAACTATTGGAAGAGCTCATGAAGG
Source organism: Dictyocaulus viviparus (assembly GCA_000816705.1). Taxonomy (NCBI): domain Eukaryota; kingdom Metazoa; phylum Nematoda; class Chromadorea; order Rhabditida; family Metastrongylidae; genus Dictyocaulus; species Dictyocaulus viviparus. Next base: position 60,445 of record KN716568.1, read on the forward strand.
TACTCGTTTCTTTGAACAGTTTTTTATTTCATTGTTTGTCTCTTTTTGTTTTGTTGTTTGTGTTTTCGTCAATTAAGATTTTCTGAATAAATTACCTTTGTTGCATAGATTTTGATTTTTTGATTTTTAATGTTTAGAATTTGAATGATTTTATTAACCCTAATATTGTCAATGTGGCAAATTTATGATACCATCAATTTTTCTCTTTCTGATTGTTAATGGTATTATTCTGATTGCTCCTCAAACAATTATATTTTTTAAAACAATTATTTCAGTCGTATACGAAATTTTAAAAATGCAAATACTTTGTCATTTTTCAATGACAATCATTTATATAATTTATAGGTTACAAATTGGAAGCTTGCGACTGCGGAATCTAATAGTCTGTAATGACCTGTTGATATGCAAATAAGAAGCCATTTGCTATCTAAATGATACTTATGTTTGTATAATTGGTAAGCGATATGTGTATATGTATGCAAATGACTGAATGGCATTGGTTGATAAACCAATAAGCTGTAATCAGCCGTTCTGCAGATGATGAATGAAGCAGAAATTGATGAAAAAAGAGCGAACAATCAGATAAAATGACTCATCTATCGTATACTTACTCTGTTCTACATATAATCGTTATCCGAACGTTCTGCACTTTACGAGCAATCGTAAAAATCTACGTACGGATGAGACAGACTATAATCACACGGTAATCGGTGAACGCAGCTGAAGTCGGCTAGTGGATAGTGGCGAACAAATGATTATCTAATGCTGATAAGTTTGTGGTACATGGTTACGACAAGCATATATATAAATTTTGAT
>KN716568.1:64100-75740 GCA_000816705.1 Dictyocaulus viviparus
TGAGCGAAAAGAGAACATCACTTACCCAAATAATAATAATAATTTTAGCATTCAAGCATTCGCACTGCATCATCGACCAGAAGCTATGCGGAACCACCCTCACCAACAAAGTTCTTGCTCCACCATAGGAATATTGCTCATATTTTGTCCATATAACTAATTTTAGTAAATGTAATGAACGCTTGGCCAATGCACCAAATGTTGTAATGAACGCTTGGCCAATGCACCAAATGTTGTCGTGAACGGATTTGGTTGTTTTTGTGTTTGATACTGCCACGCGGGACTTGTGTGATGGTTGTGTGTGAGTGGAAGACGTCGAAGTGGGCTTTACCTCAAACTTGGGTAATTAAACCTTTATTAACAATAATTACACGAAACAATAACATGAGATAAGAATAAAATAAGTGGTTGTACAACAATAACGAAAGTCTAATGCAGGAAACTATACAACTGAGCACTGGTCTGTTGGTAAAGCCGTATTTATACGTTCGAGAAATGGGCGTTTCCAGAAGACAGGGTCCAATATAGATTTGGAGCTGGAGATAATATTCACTGCGGCCCTTTGCGGAAGTCCTCTTCAAAGAGAATATGTAAATTACAGATAGGGGTCCTGTTTACTGGGGCCCTTTGCGGGAGCGCTCTTCAAAGAGAATATGTAAATTACAAACAGGGGTTGTGCTCGTCGAGCAACGTTTGTTTACGCTACCAGAAGGTCAATTATCATATGTCCTACTGGCATATGATGCCAATAAGCAAATAACTAGTTACTTTAGATTGGTCGATTTTTCGACAGTAAAATTATCCGTTCATCCAAATTATTTTATTGCTGAAAAAAACAGAAAAGACTTCTTTTCATTAAACCATTTATGGTAATGAAAAATAAATCCAGTCCAAAACCTATTATAAGGTTCTCTGCACTTTATTTAGAGTTATTTTGATATATAAGCAGAACTGACAATAAGAGGAGAAAAGGCGACTCGGACATATATCAGTTTCTAATCAGACTGGAAATTAAATTCGTTGAATGTTTACGTTTTCAAACTATTTTACAATAAAATAATAAGCAACAGAAAGCAGGACATTCTTAAAATGCACATCAACATTCTAAATATAGGAAATCTAATTTAACTAGTTTCTGCAAAATTATTTTTACACGAGTGCATTTAATACGATTTCAATCATATCAGTGTGATATCTTGTAATAGACACAAGGAAAGGGACTGATTGAATAAAATATGAATGAAAGCAATTTCGGCAACAACAAATCGGAAAAAAAATTAAGAACATGGTATAAGAGGTTGAATATCTGAAGAAAATATCTTCTGAGAACAAAGTTACGAATCAAATTTCAACCTTATTGATCTAAAATCAGTGTGGATTGTTTGGATTCAAATTACGTATATAGTCATTCGAAATAAGAACATGAAAATCGAATCAATCCAATCACTCTATGCACGACGAGTATTGTTCATTATACTAAAGTGTTTGTTAAAGAAAAGAAGAGTACATCTTTCTTTCCTTGCTTTTGTTTGAACTGGTGCGGTTCGATAGCCTGAACGAAAACAAATTCTTAAACACTGAATACATTTCATTTAAAAATAAAGACTAGGTAAGTATTCCTAATGAAATCACCCCATTTCTTGGAATCTTAAGTAGTTGCTTACTTTTAAAATTGCTGCCAATTTCGTGACAATTTCGGCCTTTGTCATGTCACCACATTTTTGTTTGATTTTTGCCAGCAACTCTTTCGTCGTATGTGGCTTTCGTCGAAGATATTTCCGCACTGTTTCCTCATTCAATCCTTCAACAAATCTGTAAATATGTTAGCATGGTTTTAAATTATGCATTTCAACAGACATTCGAGAATATTCATCTCAATGTTTCTAAAATAATTAATAGTGAAAGTAGATATTAATGTGTTTTACACCTTTTCATTTGACCAAAAACTCACATGTGGCAAGAATACAGTATTTCTAGGTGTAAATAATCAATAAATCACAAAATGTATAGCGGCTTTTAACAAACCTAAAGAAACTATACTCCAAATAAAATCACTAACGAAGGTGGTTCAAGCTTCACTCGTTTTGCATCATTTGACATTTCATGCCCGGAAGTTTCTTGTTCGGCTGGTCGTTTTTTGCAAATTCCACTACCACTTGCTTCACTTCCGGTCGTCACTTCTTTTTTCTGAATTTACAGGAGATGATTTTTTCATTACGAAAGGAACTCATCACAAATTTAGTCCTGAGACCATGTAAGGAAAATGGTATAATACAAGAGGAAATATAACGAGAAAGAACAAACAGGCATGAATACAACTGAATCAATTTTCTCTTTATCAGGATCATCGGTATCCGATCCAGACGAGTCTAAAATAAATGCAAAAAAAGTAGTGCAGTGAAATTTATAATATTTAGTGCTATGCAAGTACAAAAATTCAAGGGCGAAACCTCTTTCTTCGATATCTAGATGATCCTTTTTCCTTTCGTTTTCATTGCTAAGCAGCTTCTTAGCTTAAAAAAAAACACTTTAGTGTAAAGAGAGAAATTGAATAGGTTGTAGCACTTCAAAACTCACTTAGATCTTCTTCGTCGCTATCTGTATCTTCATCTGATTCCATCATTTTTTTGAGACCGATTTCGTCGCCAACCCCGACCAGCTGTTTCTCAACTTTCTCATCTCCAGGTATAATTTCACGTCTGAAATGGAACTATGCTTTCATGTTACAACTTACGGACTGATACTATTTCACATCAAGTTTCACATAAAGGTTAAAATTACTATACACATGTGAGATTATACTATGACTAAACAAAGGTTTACCTTCTCGCAACAGTGTACTAAACATTTGCGCGTCCTGGCATAAATTCTTGGCGATGCGCGATTCAATATAAATATAAACAATCATTAGTAAAATATTAACTGAGAACACTAAGAGGAGAATGTAAATCGCAAGTGATCTCTGAAGTACATTTATTAATGATTAACGACTAGAATTAAAAATAATTGATATCGTGAACTTAGGCTCACAGAGATGCTACTGACCACATAGTCAGTTAACCTTAAAAATCTTTACATTAGAAATTGCTAAATATTTTCTGAATACTTTTTTGTTCACTTGTGGTTAACTACTTATGAATGATATAATTCGATAATCTTATACATTGAAAAATTTTACGTGACATAACATTAACGTCGAACCCCGTTGTTCCTCAATTTCAGAACTAATAACTAATTCATTAGTCTTGAAACTTTCTTTTACAAATACTCCTGGAAGCTTGAATGACTGTTTAGACGTTCTCCTGGAACGCTAATATCTTTTGCAGATATTTGATAACGTAGTTATGATAGTTTTCTAAAGTAAAGTGAACCAGACTAGAAGCTGGAATTCGCACAAATTTTTGCACATTTAAAAAAAATTCATTGGACATAGAAAACACCGTTAAAAAAGGCGCATGTCACAGTTCGATCAAAATGATTAAATACATTCATTCCCTTTCATTATAAGAATTCAGTGGAACACATTTCAAACTTCTGACGGAATGTTCAAAAAATTGGATCATATGCAAAAACTATACGACGTATTGTCATCGTCAATTTAAATATTAAAAAACAATTACTGTAGGGAATTTTCGCAAAAGTCTAATCAATAAGAACAAAAAAGTATAATTCATTCTTCAAATTGTTTTGGAATTTCGCCTATACACTAGATGATCACAAACTTCATATTAGTATGGAATGCTTATTACCACCTCACAATTTTGTTGGCTCTCTATAAAACTCGCCTAAATGATTTTCAAAATAAGAGAACTGATACACCTAAGTTTAAGGTGCTCGTGGCGCGGCGATGGAGGTGCTGCCGCGATGCGCACCCCAAGCGAAGTTCGCGGCACCACCAGTGCAAACCTAGCCCACCATTTCTTCAGGGTCGGTAAATCGATACCAAAGAAATCTGGGTAATATAAACGGCACTGGCTTGGTAAGGAGTGGTTAACTCGAAACACTGTATGAACAATTCTCACATTGAGTCACCTCCACGATGTCACGTTGAACACGAATGCCTAGGCGTATCCCACAGCATTCATCAACGCAATAGTTTATCTTATCTTATACCTATAATTCAACACAGACACGGGTCCGATCTTATACCTTAGACATAAGGTGGTATCACTATATATACTTTTGAAGTTTCGCATTGCAAATGAAAGTGAGCATTCTTCGATTGCAAACTGCTGAGAAATTAACTGACTATCGTTATAAAATATCAGGATAGAACAAAAAAGCAATAATTGGTAAATTAGATTGAAACTGGCAAATAAAATAAATTCATGTACAAGAATTACGAAATTAATTAAAAATTACAGAATTAAATTAAAAATACAAATTAAATTAATTAATTAGTTATTAATTACAATAATAACAGTAGTTAACAACTCTTACATAAATTACATAGTACCCTTTTAATTTAGGGAAGTACTGTAAATGTTTTGATTTTGAGCAAATGTATCGCATCTATAACATAAAAGCTACCAATGCCATGCTACTTCTTAACTAACTTTACGAAGCTATTTTTGTCACCAAAAATTACAATGCACTTATCAACTATTCTATCGGCAACAGCAGCTTCGTTATGTCAAAGAAAGAGTTTTTTCCAAGTTGTAGCATTTTAGCGACAAAACCAGCCCAGTCATAAGTCGTATCGCCGCATAGTATTAATATAAAGAAAATACAACAAAATACAAGTTTTAAATAAAAGAACACGTGTAAAACCTCAGCTTTTTATGATTTCTATAATCGAAAACCACTGTTTTTTTTAAATGCTTACTGTTTTCTCAATCTTATCGTTCAATGAGATAACAATCTGGTCTAACTTGTACCACTGCTAACCCATACAGATGTGTCGACAGATATATACCTTTCGGCAATAGGGCGCTCAATCATAGAACGTTCACTCAACGTCATGTTGTTTACATACCACTCAATTTTTCTAGTATGAATCAGTGTGTCGACTCACTACATGATTTCTCTGGATGAGCAGTCCCGCCTGCTACAACAGTTGTTTGCAAACCACGTAGGTTCTGTTAAAATCACCAATGAAGGTGGGATATGCACTACCTTTTAATTACATACTCCATGAGGATCTTTTTTCTTTTTAGTAGATAAACCATATCATTACAATACACAAGTAGTCAACAGTTCTCACATTTCTCTTACTAAATGTCACACACCTTCTTAGTCACTTCATTTTATATATGCGTTCTTAACAGGAATTCTTGTATATGAATACATATATATTTCAATACTTTGTTAGTAAAATTTATACTTAAAATAGAAAACTCATACTAAATATCAGACCGAGTTTTTCAACTACTGTTTTGCTATCACAAGAAGAAAATAGTAAGGCTTACCACTACAGCCAAAGTATCATTCACGCTTGAATACGTATAAATTAGTGAATAATATGTTGATTCGGCTCATTTACTGATAATGCTAGTTGTGACACGGCGACTACCATCAAGTGACGGTGTTAAAGTAGTATGTTTCATCATTTCTAAACTGAAATGAATTCATTGAAACTACAAATTTTTACTAATTGCGGGAACTCTGTTGATCTTGCGTTCTTTGAGAAATTCCGAGATAGTATAAGCATTAATATTTCATGTTTTTGTGCTAACCACGAGAATTCTTAGTTTTTTTATTAACTCAGAAAGGTTAAATATCAATGTCATATCACTATAATCCACAATCGTTGATAGTGAATAGCAATACATAAATATGAAAGTAGAATTTTCGACAATTTTAAAAAATATGCCTTCTTTATCGAATCAGCTTCAAATTTGTTGTATTCGCAAAACTACTATTTATCTATGGCCCATTAAATACAAACGTATATATATATGCATCAATTCCATCAAAACGAAAACCATGTTCTCAATTAAAATTTTGGACAGTAACTTTTGCGCATCTATAAGCTGGTTAAAGAATCAGTTAAATTATCTCTATGAAGACAATTCTGGGTACATTTCAGAAAAAATGATTTGTTACTCAAGAAAAGAAATAATCAGAATAGGTTATAGCGTTGATGATCAGCCCGTCTGTGCTCCACGAATTCGTCTTTAAATGATATTGTGGAGATTACGGAATGTGATTCTACTCTGTACTATTATATGAGATAATCACTCTCCGCCTGTTCAATGCTGCTTATCTCATATTCTACAAAGCTAATTCACCTATTCCGGAGTGATAACGGCCTTAGTAGGAACGCAAATGCATCATTGAATAGTATGCGGCACATTCTGCCATTTCGCTACAGCCTTCCAAATAGATCAAATAATGTCTACTCGAACGATTTGATCAAATTGCATAACGACCTTAGACCTTTTTAATAAAGTGTCCTGAATAATACAAAACAATGCATTCGTAACTACTAATTATAGCTTGCGACAATATATATTATTTTTTGATGTTGTATATTTGATCAACAACAAAAAATCATTTGAGCATATAACATTTAGAGTAAGTCGTTCCTTAAAGGAGCATAGTATCTACAACTAATATCCAGCTACTGATATTTCCATTATCGTTATTTATATATAGAAATGAAATGTTGGACAAAAGGCTCACATTCTCTGAGAAAATTCAAGTATTTCCTCCTTAATGACAATATTTTTCATTATATCAAGGATACTAATATAGTGGAAAATAAAACTTTACTTTTCATTTTTTCTCATCCCACGCATATTCATTCAGCAACTGAGTGAGAAAAAAACCTTTGTTATCATTCAATTTATTCTAGATATGAAGACTCCCAGCCGAGTTCTCTGGTTTGTTCGTCACGGAGAGCGTATTGATAACGTTGACGACACCTGGAAGATGACAGCAAAACGATGGGATGATCCGCCGCTTAGGTATCGAACGAATTAGCATTGTGTAGAAGTACAGGTTCTGTTTTCCAGTGGTCAGGGTTACCTATCTTATATTTATTAGAAACAAGTTTCTATGTTTGATGAATATAGCCAACTGAACCTAACCAAAAGGTTATTTTGATGAGTACAGCCCATATTACTAACATAACTGCTTATACCGTAACGCCTATCTATTAGGCATATGAAAACAAGATAACCAATACTGAAGAAAGCTTTGAAGAAAACTAACAGTACTCAAGGAAGTAACGAAAAGTAATAAAACGAAGTAATTTTTAAAACTAACGAAATGCGCTGAAGACATCAAGACGTGGGCCTATCATATTAATCGGTTTTTTTTTCAAGTAGTAAGGAGGAAATTCTTTTAACAGTACATAGTGTGATCGCATTATTATCTGTCGAAAAAACGAAACGATGTCGCCGAAAATAAGTAATGCAATGAGACTATTGTTTTCTTTTTCCGAAATGCAAAAAAAAAAAAAGTAGGCAAAAAATAAAGAAATAAATATGCAAATATTGTTTCTGAGTGTTTTTTTAGCAACCGTGGACAACAACAAGCGCGTGAAGTTGGCATAGCTTTGATGGCAGATATTATCGATTATGCTATTTGCTCGCCATTTACACGCTGTATCGAGACTGCTACAGAAATCCTATCACAGCGAAAGATTCAGCTGCCCCTTTGGATAGAGCCTGGATTTGGTGAATCTCTCAATGCGTGTATGGTACCACCAGGACGACCGTCAATGTCACAGATCAAGTAAGCTAAGCAATTATAATAATACACTGATTTTTAAATTACTTAATCAATTTATACTGTAGAAAACTGAGTGAATTTGTTGATGACTCATACGTACCGGTGTATGAGAATTTGCCCCCAGAATATGGTGGAGATGAAGGTTGTATTCCTCGAGTAGCACATACATTACAGACCATTTTATCAAGATATCCTACAGGTATATAACTATTTTTTAGTAACTATTAAATACCCTCTAGTTTTATTATTAGTTTGGCGTCCATCAATGTCTGTGGGACATTCTACGCATGAGACTGTAATATCATGATGATGAAATGCAAATCTAATTAATATAATGATTTGAGATAACCATTTTCTACCAATTCAGTATTGCAAATACTCGCGCACTATTTTCATATTGATCCATTGAGCCAAAGAAGTGTAACGCTTGGTCTGCCTGAAGACTTAAACATCATGTCACGCTGTTGTGAGCCCTCCTATTCCACTATGTAGTAGAAAGCAACAAAATACGATATAAAGTCATAAATATATTATAGATTTGTGACTGAACGCTTTTTAACAGCTTAACAACTAGAAATAGTAATAGCATCTTCTCTTTTATAAATACTACACCATATCCTGTAACCTGAATTTTAATAATGAAATTGCGCTGACGAAAAATCCAATTATTTAAAATCAAGATATGCTAACCGATGAATGACGGTAGTGAAAATTACATTTATACTAAATTTCAATTCAGTTTCCCGCCTTGAATGGTTCGAACCTGTTCAGTTTTCACCCGGAAAAAAGCGAGAGAAATGAAACATATTGAAAATAATCAGCAGAGTAATACCCAGAAATCGTAAAAAATTTTAAATATACACTAAAAACAATGATATTAATATAACTCAGTACGAAGGCGTGTGTTGTATTAAAAAGCAATGCCGTTATACTTGAGATAGTCTTTAATTCCATTTATCGCTTGCGGCCAACTGTATGTTCAACATTCCTCTAGGTGTAAAGTAATTTTCCAGTAAGATAATAAACAACTTCTTAACAAAGAATGCTCGCCGTGCACTCATTATTGACTAAATATGCATTCACATTCAATCATCAGATTACATAGTTGCTTAATATAAATCTATTTGGGACTATCAAAAGTCTAAAGAAAATTATTTACATGTCAGATATGATTTTTAGGCAACATACTGTTTGTTTCACACGGAAGCCCAATAGCCGCATGTCACATGACTCTCTGCAGAACATGGTATTACGTTGGACAATGCACAATAGGTGAAAAATTTTCCGCGTTCATCAGCGAATTTGTAAATTAATACTATGTCTGTATTTTACAGGTAAAATAGTAATGCATGGAAATGGATACAAATGTGAATATTTTGGTGATAGTAGACACTTATCGGACAAAACCAATCTACGAGAAATTCAGCGAGATCGAAAATCTCGCGGAAAAGTCGAAGAATAGAAAAATTGATGTCGTGGTTTAAAGCAGTAGATTGCTTTTAGATAGGGTATTCAACACAGCGAAACTGAGAAAAAAAAAGAAAATGATTCCTTCCATATTGTATTTACTGCAAAAGCAAATAACGAAATGTGCATATTGAAAGAGTTGCGAACCTTCCTTGAACTTTCCTTGAAAATCACGAATTTCTATTCAAATTCTAAAACAGCCTTACAACGTGCAAAATTCGTATGTTTTTTCGATTGAGAAAAATTGAAGACTCAGAAAAACAACATCAAAAGATCATCAGACAGGAAAAAAAAATCGAAAATAGCATGCCAAACTCACTCGGAATCTGATCCACTATCAGACATGTAGTCGTATTCCCGTCCCTCATCTTCACCATCAGACGACTCATACTCTATATGAGATTTATTACATATTACATAAAAGTGATTCAATATTCACGAACTTGCAACTTCGTCTCCATTCTCTACATGAGGTCGCTTGTCCTTTTTTGGTCTCTCATGCGCCTTTTTTTTCTTAGAAATCGTTTCTTTCCTTTTTACACCATCTTCGTCATTTCTGTCGTCATCGTCACCTTCAGAGTCGTCCGAACTATACTCATCTTTTATTTTCTAAAATACACATGGCCACCGGAAAATAAAACAGAGAGCCTATGACAGTTTGTTTCGGCAAAATACAAAAACGCACCAATAATTTTGTAGGCTTTTCAAGGCCTTCACCATCATCTTCACCAGTTTTTAGTTGACTCAAAATCTGCGCTTTTAATGCAAACTGATTCATTACCTTGTTTCGTCTGGAAAAAAAAAACGAAATCAAGTACTGAATTTTTTCTGTTCCGTTTTTCATTATAGTCAACTTACTAATCACATTTTGTCTGGAAACTAGATTGAAATCAAAAGTAGAAAAGACCCACTCTAAGAATTTCTCTTCTGCTTGGTCGATATCCAGTGTTTTATGTGTGATAGCAGGTAAAAACTTATGCCAGTCGTCAACCTCAAAAAGAGTAATACAATCTTTGCGAGAAGCACCTTCCTCTAAAATGCAAAATTTTCACTTTGTAAGCAAGAAACTCTTCTCCTGATTTCAAAAAGACCCAGTAGTCAGCATGTTCTCCAGCACCACCTTCTCGTATGCTTTTCATTTTACGTATACGTCCATCTGGAGTAATAAGTAATACTTTTGAAACGATATCAGTAATTGAAAAACAATAATAACAGTCAAAAAAAGCGTTCACTTCTGAAACAGGTCATCAATCATTTACAAGAGCCCAAGATACTCGTCCACGCCAAGTATTTTACGAGCTACTCTAAGGGCGCTTAAAAGGTACCTTTCTACACAGACACACATTAAGCCTTCACAGCACAGACTTCCGAAATGTGAAACGGAGATGACAGACAGACAATAAGAACTATGAAATGGTACCCAGATGATTGCAAACTTTCTAGGAAGAGACCATCTGCAAGAGGGGCGGATATGATGGAGGCAAACGTCAAGCTGTATTCATCGCTAGCGACAATTTCAGGAGCATAGAATAGGTCGTAGCAGTGTCACCACGTCCGTGGAAGACCACCACCATGTACCACAATTGCGTGAAAAACAAATGAAGAGAAGATTGTTGCAGTCACATTACGCGTGACAACGGGCCATGTAAATAGGAAAGCGAAAAAATAAATATGAATAAAATTTCAAAGAACGAGCCGCTTGAAACTGGCTACCTGGTTCAATAAATGACAAATGCCACGGCTGACTGTCCAGTTTATATGATTTTGTCTGCCGGCCATATTTCTTCCGACGTGCTTCATCTCGAGCTGCTTTGCCATACTCAGATCCCTCTCCGTACTCCTATACACACATCGAAGTTTACTTAAAATGTGGAAAGCATCTACCGAAAAGAAAAAGTTACTTACTGTACAAAGAACTACGAAAAATTAAACTTAAAGAGTCATCTGATATTTCCCTATATTTATTACTTGAAAAATTGTTCAAATCTTTAGCAAGAAGAAAGATGATTACTCAATCATCTTAATAATTAGGATATTAAGAGAACTTTTATATAATCTAATACCAAATATTGAGGTTTAGAGAAATATAGCAACAACACACAAGCTTTCCGAAGAATTTTACAATTTTAACAGAATACAATCATTCTACTCATTACAAAATCATAAACTATCAAACACTTCCGTATATGCGATAGTTATAAACTTAGTACAAAACTGTATTGATTTCAGAAGAATGAGATATTAGCAATAGTTATCTTACCATATTTCTTTAATTCCATCAAATAAAATATTCGCTATTGTACAAATCTACTTGATTAATCTGGCGAATTTTCACATACGCGTAAAAATCAACGGGCTGTGACTAACATCGACTAACCTACTATGTAATGTAAATCAAAAGTTCTTAGTAACTCGAAAGAACTGGCCTAAAATCACCTGAACACTTTGCGTGCTGAGCGTCACACTTTTATTATCCTCTCTTTCCATTTGAACCAT
>KN716568.1:82427-95828 GCA_000816705.1 Dictyocaulus viviparus
GTATATATATATGTATATATATATGTATATACACGTACATGTGAATATAGGCACATAAATTTGCATCTATATATTTACATGAATGTTTGTGTTTGCACATATGTACATGTACGCACATTAACAGTTAATACACAAGTGTACCACGATCTCAAAATTGCGTCTATTGATCTTATTTTCCGTTCGTAACCTAAGAAAATCGGTGTACGTGTGTATTTATACACATATGTTATGTAGTGTTATATTGAAAAAACAATATAACATGGACACATAACGTTTCCGTCGATTCGCCTTTTCCAGCTTTTCCCAAGTCCATGTAGATTATGTCATCCATTCAAGTATATGTACTACATATGAAATGCGTTTAAATCGGTATACGTGTGTATTTATACACATATGAACGTATATATGCATGTGCATGTAAGTGCAGAGATGAGTTGTATGTAAGTATATATAATAATCTAAGAACAAAAAGAGATATTTCCCTATGTACGTGTGTTTGCAGAAATATCCCAGATTTTTTCCATCTGATTTTTCGGTCAGTTGTTTGAATGGTCTGATTAGCAAGAGCTCAACAAAATGAAGTATGCAAGCTATATTTCTAGCGGATTATTCCAAATTAGGCCTAGGCTTACAAATCAGAAAAATATTGTTTTTTTATCATTTCAAGTACAAGTCGATTGAGTAGCTATTTATTTCCAGTGACTTGATTCGAATGACAGCCTTGTTCGTTGCTAGGAATGGGCGTCAATTTCTTACTCAGTTGATGACTAGAGAAGCACGCAATTTTCAGTTTGACTTTTTGAAACCTCAGCATTCCAATTTCACATATTTCACGAAGCTCGTGGAACAGTATACAAAAGTATGTTTGTACAGATCACATTTCATCTTTTTACTTGTTATTACTGATTCTCTTTTATTTGTGTGTTATTTCTGTATTCTCTCACCTATATATCCTTTTGTCTTCCTGCAGCATTAAATAGGTTATAAATGTATTTTCAGTATTACTATGGTAGTTGTGATATTTTTGGCATTCCTTGGGGCTCAAATTATGTACATTTCAAAATTCAAAGAGAATGTTGATATTATATTTCTACATATTTTCTCAAGGTGATAATTCCAACAAACACAATTCTGGATGATCTCCGCTCTGAGAAAAATAATACGAAGAAATTGATGGAGGATGTGAATTACAGAGTTGCATGGGAGAAGCACCAAAAAAATTTGAGAGATAGAGAAGAGAAGGAGGCCGAGAAGGTAATTATAGACATAAGATGCTCATATAGCATATCTAGGTTAAGTATATGTAAGCGACCAATGGAGGATTTGTCGATTTGAACCAATATAAAAGACTGGTCTTTTAGAATTCTGAATAAGCTATTATATTTCGCTACGAATATGTGCCACACAATGATGGAGTATTACTCGGGTATTCAACCAAATATACATAAGGTGTAATATGATCTAGCTTAGGAGTATATCTGTCTTATGCTCAACAAAATTAGTGGTTAGATGTTTTTCACGCTTCTAGATGTATTGTAAGCAATATAAAAATAAAGGTTGCTAGGCGAAATCGATGAAGGGCCACAGTGACACAAAGGCTTTATAAACGGAGGTTTGAGTCCAGCCACCGGCCAACCTAGCTTTTACCTCCACTACTGATCCTCCATGAATACATACTATAGTTTTTTATTGTTAAATGTGTGTTTTATTAATATAGTCATTTTATTAGGAAAGAGTAGCGTATGCTTCTATTGATTGGCATGATTTCGTCGTTGTGCAAACTGTTGACTTCCAACCTGGAGATACCAGTGAGTCTATTACAATATTATAAATCGTTTTTTCTTTTTGATATATCCATGACACAACTTAGGATGGGAGTGAATTCCGTGAACGTCCAGTTGGATTTATTATCAAATGTTTGTTTTATTTCAAATGACATCACTGTTCCTTCTTTATAGCTAACTTGCCGGGCTTATGTACTCCGAAGGACGTTGGTGCACGTATCTTACTTGAAGCGAGAAGTGACGCTCAGAAACAGGCTGCTGAAGCAATGGAAATGGATATGGAGGAGTCTGACAGTGAAGAAGAACCTGATCAACAGGTCGAGAATGAGGTGTCTTATTCTTATTATCATCATAAAAATCAGTTGATCTCTATTTTCGCAGCAGTTGTTATATCAATTGATCATTGTGTAAATTTGCTTGAGAAGTGCCAGTAATGGTAATTTTGTACTTTTTCCATTTAATAAACGACCTTTTTTTCATCTGTGAACTAATTCGTTCCATTTTTTTTCCTTCACTGTAAAACTTTTCCCATTTCATTTTTTTATTTATTTGTAATGATTCGGAGGCTACTGTAGTATGATTGATGTCCGCATGTGGTAAACTCAGCTGCGTTATCCTTTAGTTTATATTTTATCATAGCTAAGCTTTACTGTTTTTGGAGTTATGACAGAAAATAGTGTCTTATTAATGATGGGATATAAAAAAACAACGATAGTTTTAATTTATTATGGTGTTTAGTTATGTTTAATATCTTAATGGAACAGTTTAATGTACTCGTTTTTACCTTTTTTCCAATCGTCTGAATATCTGAAGGAAGCAGTACTTGCATTATGCTTATATTAGCTAGTTTAGTTGATTTTTACTTCATTTATTCCATAAATGAATCTATTGAAGCTGTTGTAATTGCAGTAGTCTGTGCCTTCTTCTGACATCGATAATTTTACTTTTTGCTTATTTAATTATTTATATCGTTTGAGTGAATAGAATGAATTGTACTTCTCTGTTACTTAAAAAGCGATTAGTGATTCTGTGAAGTGGTGTAGAGATGTATTATTGTCTGCGATGATAAATAGATCTAGTTCAAGGTAGAAGTGGAACAAGCGGCACAGCCGCCTGCAGAAGAAGCTCCACCTCCTCCAGCAGAATTCACAACGCCTCTACCACCGACGCGACAAAAGGATCTTATCGTGAAAGACTACGATCCGAAGAAAGGTTGGTTAACAGATGTAAAGCGCACGTGTGAATCGTGTTTAAGACGAAAACACTTATAGCTGCTCATGCTATGAAACGACCTGTGGACAAATGGCTTATTTCACCTCTTACTGGCGAGAGAATTCCATCGGATAAATTAGAAGAACATGTACGGTCAGTGGGAATTCGTATTTATCTGTTGCATATGTTTTAATTCCCAAAAACGTAGGTATTATTACTGCTTCAGTTACAATACCGTGGATTCGCAATATAAAGAAGACCGTGAACGTCAGCTAGGAGAACGTGGCAGTGAAGAGCCAGTACTGGCTCCTGGAGCAGAAATTAGCAAGAATTTGGGAAGGTGATGAATCGTTTTGTTACATTCGCCGAGCTACTGTTCATGATGGTAGTCTTTTGCACAAAAAGTGTGCTCGGCGAAACTGATTCTGTGATTCGTTTTAATATCCAACATTGAATACATATTATTGGCATTCGCCATTCTGGAATCCATTCAATCACTTTTTTTTTTACTTTTCTATTGTTGATTTTCATAATAATATTTTTCATAATATTATCAGCCCATTTGTATTTCGCTTTTGGCTTGTGTCTCGAAGACGAGATGTTTCGGAGGTTTGAGCTATGTGGCGCAGCTTTATGTTGAATTACATGGTTTATTAGGAAGCGAAAACGCGATTCATGCAGCTGTTCTGCATAAGTATTCCTTTATATCGATTATATATCGTTCTATGTGCATTTCAAAATTAGGTTTTCTCAATATTTGAGATATAGGTCTCAATTTCGATAGTTTCGCACCATAAATTTCTAATGACCTAGGTTTTCTGATTTATTCTTAATTCTGTACTTTTTCCTACTTTGTTAGATTTGTTAAATATCATCTCTGGTTTTCCGTAGTTCTCATAAATATCACAATGAGATTATATAGGATTTTTTATTGATTGGGGACTTGTTTTTGTCCTTATTTAACGGGTTTTTCTTCTTTTTTTGTGTATGAGTGTAGGAAAGATAAGAGAACCCTTGGCGTTAATAGATATCTGTGGATGTTCCACATATTTATGGTCAACATGATATTGTGCAAGTGAAAATCCGAGCCTCTTATTTGTATTAATTTGGGTTGATTAGTTTCTACTACAACAGTACTGCTTATTTTCCCAAGTTTCCCTTTTAACAATTCATCGGCCGCAGATGGATAATAGCCTAGAGGCTATCGCAAACTTGCTCTAATTTTAGCTTGTCTGTCGTTATGGCACCTCCTATCATTGCGCCCTCAACCAACGATAGTTTCTTTTCAAAATATCGAATTTGCAAATCATCTCAACATAAGGCTTTTTTGGTTTTCCCAACCTTTGACGTATCTTATATTTTCAGATTCGCAGAACGACGTACCGATATATTCGGTGTCGGTGCCGCTGGAGCAGAGCAAACCGTTATTGGAAGAAAGCTTGGTGAGGAAGAACCTCAGCCAACTAAGGTGAGAACTTCTATTGTTTGTTAGTTTCTCAAATTCGTGCTGCTAAAGACGCATTAGTTTTTGTTTTCGTCTTATAATTTAGATAAGAAAGATAAACAGTGAGTCTAGGATTGCAGAGGAATTAGTATTTTCTGGTTTTTCTTATTTTAACGATTGTTAAAAGTATTCTAGCAACTTATTTGGGATGGTTCCGAAGAAACACGTGAAGCACATACTCTTGCCGTTCAAAGTCAAGTAACTATAGGTGACTTCTGTCATTGTTTTTGTGTATAATAGAGGAGTTACATTGTTGATGTGTCTATTGCCATAATGTCTCTACGTTTTCTTCAGAATACATTTCATGTCTCATTGGGTTTGTCCACCTATTTTCCCGACACATCTGATTTTTCAGATCAACAAATTCATGAAATCCATCGTCAACATGGCTTTCTTCCTGATTCGTCTAAAGAGAGAATTGGAGCACAGCCTCCCGTGCCACCAGTATCTCGTAGTGTATCTGGCCTTAATGCTACACCCGTTGCGTCCCGCATGTACCCTCCACCAAGCGGAGCTGGTCTTATGCCTATGCCGCCGGGGTACGCTCCGGCTGTACCTTCTCCGTCTTTCCCGCCACTGCACACGTCCGGGCAGGTTATGCGAATTCCAAGTCTTCCAAAGCAAACTTGTGGTCAATACCTGAATCTTCAAAGTGTAGGGATTTTAGGTAATAGAAAATGCACCACCCGCAAAGCGCCAGAGAACTGAAGAAGACTTAGAGCCAGAGGCGGACTGGCTCACAAAGGTGAGCGCTTTTTTCTGTTGTTTTCCTTGTTATCGATTTTCGTAGATATTTAGAAATCTATCTCACATCTGTTTTGTGGTATTATTTCCTTTGTTTTACTGCCTAGTATGTGTTGTGTAATTTAATCAGTACTTATGTATTGAGATTTCAGGTAACCGGCACAATAGATCTACGTATTCAACTCCCAACAAATGCAGAATTTAATATGGATGGATCCATTATAGGTCTTCCTATTGAAATTACGGCGCAGGTGGTTTAGACTAAACTATAGTTCTTAAAAGATGCTACGACTATATATATATACTCTCTATACTTTTTACATGAGAGTTCAAAACAATGATTTAAGGTATCTGATCTGAAGCAGGTTCTGCAAGATAAACTTAGTATGCCAACAGGAAAGCAAAAGCTGATTTTTGACGTAAGTTGATATCTCGTTTTAGCGATCAGATTGGTTTTTTCGAGTCCATTTCAAAAGGCATGTAGTTACTCCACTTTCTACTTCTTTATGATTCAGTTTTTACTTATATTTGCTTTACATTTTGCTTTACAAAAAGCTTATTATGAACATTCAACTATTTAGGGATTCTTTTTGAAAGATAACTTCTCCTTGGCGTACTATAACATGAAGAATCAGTCGTTTGTGATATTGCAAATCAAGGAAAGAGGAGGGAAAAATAAGTAGACATTTTACAGGCTGTAATTTATCCACGCTGTTGTATTTATGACATTTTCGGCCGCATGTTCTTGAATATGTGAATAAAAGTGAAATTAAATTGTGAAATCTTTATACATGCAGAACATACGTCAAATAAATATGTACTTTGTGCCTGAAGTATGAAGCAAGAAGTAAAATGAAGTATGTTAGCATGTTTTCTGAATGGTGAAGTAAAATATGTTGCAAATAAGAAAATACTGAAAATGATAGAAGTGCACGCAGATAAGTGAATCTCTCTCTTAGGAAAAGACAAGTGATTATTTTCCAGTGAATTCTTTAGAATACTGTGAATACCACGAAATAAAGAAATGATGGAGTTATTAGTGGGAATGAAATGGAGGTGTCTTTATAAACACATTCACTTGTTGGATCCTAAAATGCACTGTTGTGTCTTGTGAACATATATGCGTGTGTGGGGCACTAGATTTGTGTTATAGAAAGTTACCTCATTTTTGTCGACTGTTGTGTTGTACGAAAACAGTGGACGCCTTTCGAAATAGTTCACTTTCTGGCATCCTTCCACTAAAGTGCACTTTTGACGTTGCATTACGGCTTAGGCTTAGGCTTATCATATGAAGAAAATATTGGATAGAAATCTTCTAAAACTCACGTATTTGCGACTGGTGCAGATGCTGTCTCTTCCCTCGGTAACCTGGACATGCACGATCGGCTCGTATCACAACTAGGGTCGTCAGAGGTACAGGAAAAACTCGAGCGAATCTAACAATGACAGTGAGTTTCTTTTGTTTTGAAGATTGGTTATCTTTCTACAGACTGATTTTATTATGTTTGATTTCTCTAGCACTCATTATAGAATAAATGTGATTATTTAATTATGACTGAGATACTAGAAAAACTAAAATGAGTTCGAGAAAATGGTGAGAATCCATGTCGATCTTACCTGGCACATGTCATATCGCTTAGTTGTATTTGTTTTGAAGTATTAAAACGCATTTTATAGTTAGTATGTCGTACAAAGCATCTGAAATAACTCGCCATGTAAGAAATAAAATAAAAGTAACTTTTCAGCCTGCGAGACCTTTCAAATGGCTTGATTCGCTGGAAACGACAGAGACCACCAGACATTGAGGGTTGTCCTGCGACTAATGACGTCAATAAGTAGTAGAAGTCAATCCTAACAATTTCGTTAATGGCTGTACGTCCATATACTAAACAACGAATATTGGAACAAAAGCTTACCAAAATGTCTTCCCAAGAATCGTTACAATGCCATTGATAAGCGCTTTAAATGGAGTAGTTTGATGAGAGGCAGGACTCGACCAAGGTGCTAACCGGCTAGTCACACATTGAGCTTGAGCGTCTACCCAGATGCTGCTTAAATAATTACCTCAGTAGTCTGCAACTCATCGGCAATTTTACCAGTATGCATGAATTTTCATCACGCTCAGTTTTCAACTTGTTTAAAAAATGACTGCATTAGTTGTATCATAAAAATCATTCAAAGAATTATATAAATCAGTACTTCAACATGGTACAGGTTTACATTCAAATCCACTAATTTCATTCTTTGTCCTGGATCCGACATGGTCTCCATTCTTCTAGGTTGGTGGGTTCATGTCGGATTAGACTCGAATATTTAAGATGTCGACTTGGCAACGATTGTTTGCTGCACGTCATTATGTAAAACAAGTATTTATTATCCTTCACGATTCTTGTCGTATGCATTCCATGTTCAGCACATAAAGATTTTGGAAGTTGATTTTCTGCCTAACTTTTCATGATGCATAAGTTAGCCAAGCTTTGCGAGTCACACTGTACCACATTTATTTTTTCCAATCAAATTATTTATGAAAAGAACCTTACTCATGTGCACACATCGATTTTCTGCACGACACTCCATGGAGACTTTTTCCTGATTTGTACCTATAATTCCAGAATGGTCTCTTCATACTCTTCATATACCGATCTCTGTGCTCTTCTTGTAGTTTCAGATTGCATCAAACTCCATGTAGTAGTTTTACAGTAGACCAAGAGCATAACAACCTACATAAGGTAACGAAGGGACGCTTTTTGTACGTGGGGAGAAGGTCTCCACACGAAAAGTCGGTAGGTTCAAATTTGTTGTATAACCCATCCATCTCTATCTCCTCATTTAGTCATACTCCATCTCCAATCACGCTGTCATAAGAAAATTAGCATCATAAATTGCTGTGCTGTTCACGAGCTGGTGCAGCAAATGAAAACGAATTAGACGCATTTTACAATGACTTGGAATAGTTATCTGAAAAGGAAAATCGTTTCACGAACTTGTTGTCGAAGACTATAACGCGAGTATGCAAACGGAGAACGATAATACAATAATAATAAAATAAACACTATAGGATTAGAAGTTTGGATTAAAAGATCGAAAGGAAAACAGAAAACGTTTTGAGGCGCTTTTGTCCACAGTACGCCTCTTTCATGTAAACTCATTCTTTGTGAAGGAAGAACACTGCCGATAGACATGAGAGTCGCCAAACGGAAAGACAAACACGGAAATTGATAATATTCTCACTACAGAAGGTGGTGTCTTCTCAATACTTCGGCAGTACCATCTTTCTGCACTGGATTTGGTCACGGCTTCTTCTGTGCGAAGATTGTCTTCTTTTAGCAAAGAAAAAAACCTATTATCGCACGAAAAGAGGAAGTCGTTTGCCATAGAAACGTTCTCAACGATATCGGTACCATACATGACTGGCAAATGAAAGAAGATCCGACCAAAAATTATGAGCGACCCGTCTGGCACGGCTGGTAATCAATGCTGTTGTGGAAGATTGTTGCAGGAAGATTTCTAACGGTACAAGCAAGAATGATTATTTATAGGAACTCAAGAACGAACTAGCCTGAAGAAGTGTCGTCGAGACCTTCATGATTGACCTGTTCGTCTGTCAAACTTGCTGAACGAAGGCAGGATAGCGACTTCTGACCACTATGACATGGAATTAATAATGGAAAAAATCTATACCAATGTTTTTTGTTCCACAATATCATTGGCAGATCCCCAAATACATTCCGGAGGCGAACCGCCTCAAATTCTTGCCTGTGAAGTTTGGGTTGCGATAGAAAGCATGAAAAGTGGCACAGCTCCTGGACCGTATAAGATGAACATGACAACGTTCTAGGGTCACGGAATGAGCCGCACTAGTACAAAGAGTCGTAGAAGCATCATCTTTTGAAACAAATTACTCTCAGTGATACACAAACGTTTTTCTACTCACTGTGTCAGCCAAACAATATACCCTATCCTCTGTATGGTGCATTGGCCAGAATGAGAAATACACTTTCTTACAACTACTCAAAACACTACGATTTGTTTGCTCTTTGGTTTTGATAAGGTAGTCAGTATTACATACGACATACGTCTCGATAAGACCATTCTCCTCCAGGCTTGCAAATAGTTGTGGATCAAATCGATTTAATGGTGCAGGACTTCGTGATGTTGAAGATGCTAACACAAAACCGCTTCGTGTGATAAGTAGACAATCCATCTGGGTTAAAAAATGTAGAATTAAGGAAATTCATAGATCCAAAGAAATAAAAATTGGATAGCTAATAAAGCAAGCATGGTCGCGTTATTCTAAAATACATTTATCAAATATTCTTATCTCTAACTAACCTTGCTGCAGTCTGTCCAATGTTTCATTGTTCGTACAAAATTTCTAAATAATTCATTAGCGTATGGCATTCTCCATTGTACACCAACTACAGCCAATCGATTGCCGTATAGATCTGTCATAGGTCGATAAGCAATGATGATGTCATTACGAACCGAAAACTGAAGATCAAGCGAACTTTCTCTTATCATACGTTCCGTATCGAATTTTTTTGAGATTTCGTCCATATACGATTTCGTGCTGAAAACTCACAGTTTTATTTGCTCATATAAAACTTATCAGCTCCTCCTTTTTATACTTGAGCCGTACATCTCTTCTGGAAGTTAATCTTGTCTTATGAAATTTATTAGGAACTTCAAGCAATTAATTGAAGAAATTCATCTATGCATCGAAAGATATCTAGTGGAAATTCTGGATCTCTTATTGTTTCCATTTTTGAGGATACAGTAAAGTCACTTTTCTATCCATTTTCACAAGCGCTAATTAAGTGCTAATGAATGCAGGCCCTACATCTTCGGCTGCAAAACAACCACTTGAGTTGGAGATACATTGGTTGTGATTTTGTTCAACAGAAACTGTCTCTACGACCGCTTACGAATAACGAAGGAGTGCATTATATGCTCTAATGGTACAAGCAGTAATTGTGTGAGCTTAGGTACTAACTCTGATTTGATGCAAAGTATGCGGTAATATATTGGCGAAACGGGCCGTGCCCTATGTATGAGAATAAAGAATCACCACCTAGATCGAAAACCAAAACTCAAGGTAAACACCCCCACTAGGTTGAAAAACACATAGAAATTGATTTTGGAATCAAAGTTGAAATCTTTGCGCAAGAAACAAAGACATTCGCCCGAATGCTTTTAGAAGCACTCAAGATTAACACCAGAACGCCGAAGTCCAACAAAAAGGACGGGTGTCTCATAGCAATGCATGACCTATTCCCATATATAAGGTTGATGTTCGAATTCAAACCATCAAACCTTAGTTTCTATTCTGTCTATATAAGCGGCCACCTCCATTAATAGAGGAAATCCATCCTAAAAAGCTGAGTATTAGGGATAAAGTGTTATTTATTGTATTTGGGATAAGACATGTACAAGGTATGCTCAGTTACACTATGTGCTATCTCTATGAGCGGTCGCCTCAATAATAGAGGAAATACGTTTTGAAAAGGTGAGTATTTTGGATGAGCTGTATTTGGATGAAAGTCCAGAATTTGGGTTGTTGGTTTCTTTTGCAAGGTTAACGGTAGTGTTTGATTCAGTAGATCGCATATTTGACATAGACTTCTTTAAGCTCTGAAGAAGGCGATTCTCCAGAGACGTTAGCCTCTGTTTTTGTACTGTCTTTCCGATAAAAAACAACAAATAATGTCTTTATACCAACCTCGATTACTGCTGAAGGAAGCCACAATCAAGATATTCATTTACAAATGCAGAAGTTCAAAGATAGCTGTTCTTGGAAGCTTTCGAAGGGAGTTCTAGATATTTTCAGAAAGTTCTGTGTTGCTTGTATCGTCAGCTTATCTTGTGATATATTCACCTTCGAGTTTGAATGATCACTTTTTTGTAAGCGCTGTAAGTAGAATTACCCAAAATTCATTCTGTTTTATTACGATCCAGCAGTCTGCTTATGGAGAAGATTCTCAATAAATTTCGAGTATTCTCTGTTCACTTCTACATTCACTATTAGGCACTAGCTAGTATTGTTGGACAGTTTAGAGAATTGATTCCTTACTTTCAGTGTTCAGATTTGACGTGTGTGCTTCTATGGGTCACCATAACGCTTGACTTTTCGAACTTGCTTGATCATTGAGTTTTTTAACCAGCGTCCCAAAAATGTAACTAGTTAATCAAATGTTCTAATTTACAAAAGGTTATTGGTATTTAGAGATCCCGATTAGCCTCTGGTATCGATATTAGAGGTGGATTTGCAAGGGGACTACAAAAGATATTGTATCAACATCTCGCAGTCTTCACC
This sequence comes from Dictyocaulus viviparus, assembly GCA_000816705.1. Taxonomy (NCBI): domain Eukaryota; kingdom Metazoa; phylum Nematoda; class Chromadorea; order Rhabditida; family Metastrongylidae; genus Dictyocaulus; species Dictyocaulus viviparus. The sequence continues at coordinate 93,985 of KN716568.1, forward strand.
TCCTCTCTATATTAGCAGTTACGGTGAGCGCCTTCTCCGTACCCTTGACTCACTACCCCTATGACAACCTCTTTTCACCATTGCTATTCAACTGGTTGTTTTTTCTCATTACGGTTCAAGCCTCATGCAATCATTCATGATAATTTCAATATATTGATTGATGACATATTCCTTTTGTTGGTCTATATATATCATTCTTCTTATCATTTATATTTGCCTAGCAAATGTTGTCTGATTGCATGATTACAGTCTTATGAAATCTCCTTGATGATCCTATTATGTATACTCTTAACTTATCTCATTTGATGTGTTGTGTAAATAAAGGGTTAATTACTCAAGTTTGAGATCGTACTACTTAACTGTCGAAATAGCCTCGCAACTCAAGCAAGCAACTTTTCGAACTAATTATCCAGACCAAGCCCCATAAACTATATTCTAATTGAAGCCAGTAATTCACACGATGCTATGGATCAAGGATTACTGTACCCATCTGCATTGCTTTCAATTTCATACGACTCCATTTAAATTCTCTGATTATGTGGTTTGTAGGTAAGTTTTTTAAAACACGGCTTAATTATTTTCAATGAAATTTAGAAGACATATCAATCTGAAAATTTCGGAAAGCAGTCATGTTCCAGTTTCTGAGAGTTATATTCAAAGCAGCTTTATAATTACAACTTTTTCATCAAACAAACACAGATTTCCATTTATATTTCATTCTCTGTTTTCGTTACAGTCAAAGTTCCTAGTGAAGAAAATGTTATGTGGTGTAGCCCAACAATTAAACAACACCTTAGTGTCAAATAGATTTTATTGTCAGCTGGATACGCTTGATGGGCGAATTTTTTCAAAAACTGCTGTCAAATGTGTTAATCAGTACTTAATTGACAAACGTTGGAAAAATCACTTATCACCTTCTTTTCTGAGTAGAAAACCTATCCAACAGTCTATACCGTTTCAACATTATTAAGCTGGACGATTTGGACATTAAGTTTACTAATGATCAATGCCAAATGTGATTTTTTCCCGAAACATCTACATGTTCACGTCAAGACTCTTGACTACACCTTCATTATAGGCTTATTTTTTGGAAATAATACTTGGTATGAAAGGTTAGCATCATCTGCATCTTCTAAATAGCACTTTATTTCAAAAAGCAATTCTTCTCTAAGGTCTAGAATGTTACTGTCAATTTTCTTCCCTTAATAACTCCAATAAAACTAAGTAACTTCAGTTTGCATCAGCTTGAAACAAGTGTATTTTTCCCTTTTCGTACTAGTGCACATAAAATACTGAACATCGCTTTTGATGTTGGTATGTACCAAAACGGTTTCGTAATCTTAGCGATCACGCCTTCTTTGGTTTTAACCTAGTCTCTTTTTGGCTTGTTGAATAAACTAAGAGTTTGACGAAAATATTTGCACTGAATATTTGCCAATTAATCGAGAACGACGATGAGTTCTTATAGCTCTTATATCTTTTTCTTTTGGTATTTAATGTTTCTATTGTGTACAACATAATCAATATCATCATCAAGGAAGCACCTTTGTTATTAAATAAATTGTGAAGAAATAAACACGATAACTGTACATTAGTCTGGTACAACAAAACCAAGAAATCCACAGCTCGGACTGGTTCAGGCTTCTGATTAGAGCAAAAAATTGTATTAGTTTGCAGTTTAGCAGTGGGTTTCGCATGGTTTTCAATTAAGCTTTGTAAAAACAATGTGCACCGAAAATTTGTTTATTTTTCTAGTTCTCACTAAGAAGGAAACTTCAATGATCATTTCATTGAAGTAATTTTAACTTATTATTTTTTGTTTATTATTATTTAATAACAAAGGT
>KN716569.1:11787-26489 GCA_000816705.1 Dictyocaulus viviparus
CAGATGAACAAACTGAGACTAGGATCATTGATAAATGTGGCCACGGTACCCCCCAGTGGATTCTGATCGTCTGACAAACTGTCATTCGTAAGTTCTGCTTTGCTTTATCGTTCTGCCAGGTGGATCTTTTATTCCGATTGTTTGTGTGGAGTACCTTCACGAATGATAAACATGCTGGTCACTTCAAACTCAAGTAATTAATCCTCTATTTAATAATCATATGAAACAATGGACACGAATTATCTACACATACAACTACAAATCGCTATTGGTAGTGGTAAAACAAAAGGGCGTTGTATATCCGAACAGTGCTTCGTCGGTTAAAATGTGTTACATGCTCCAGAAGAGGGCGTTTCTGTAATTGATAGTTGGTACTTGGCTTACAGATGGGTTTTCCTCGGCTGGTCTACGGTCATTTATCAGAAGCCTCCGTGTAAACTACTACCATTAGCTCGCCTATATACTATTAATCGTAATTTGATGTTTAATAGATAGGAAAGATTCAATGTGTAATGAAGACCTTCTCCATATGGTTGCACTCTGTTTTCGATAGGTAATTTCCTAGGAAAGCTGAGCAAAATCCATACGACTAACACGAAACACGGTTTAGAATGGAGGTTATTACCATTTTTTCTTGGGTCACTAGCTTTTTTTGTTCCATTTAAAGCATGTATGTAAGTTGTAAAATACTGCACGACATTATGTGATAAGTTTGGGCTATTTCACTCTCGTCACACTCATTTACAAAAACCATCAAAAAGAAATATGGTGCTAAGTTAGTCTTCAATACAAAAAAGAATCATCTGGGCTAAAGTTAGAAGCGCTCAGAACAAATCGACGGTTGAATGACGTCTACTATATTGATGATCAGACGACATACAGCACAGGTGATACAGGATATTTCGTGTTTCACGCAATCTATTCAAACTCTGTGTTTGAGGATGAGAGGTTGCACTTATTTGCTTGATTATTTATCTCCAATCAGGATTGGCCGGTGGAGAAAAACTTTAAAACAAAATACGAGAGTTAAGAGGGAAAAGTAGTAATTTATCTCTCGGAATGGAGGGTATTCACCACACGCTTCATGATCTAAAGAACTAACTTTTAGTGATGATAAATATATTGATAAAAACTGAGGAAAAAAATCTGATTAAGGATCACAAGAAGTAATATTGCTGTGTCATAATCATCAGAACCGCAATTTATCAATTGGAAGATGAGATGAGGGAACTATTGATTCAAATTGGAATTACGCCAAAAACACTTGATGATAATCACTAATTTTTTTGAATATGTCATTGTATCAAGCAGAAAACAAAATACGGTAAGGTAAATGGTTCAACACTCAAATTAACCTCTTTATCGTTTTATGTTTCTGAAAGCACAAAGTTAGTAGGTGATTTTCTTTCACAATCATAGTTGATCTGATCTGAACGATTCCAAATTTTGAAGACTATAAGCCTTCCATAGAATGCACGTTTGAATGAATATAACAATGGAAGTTAGAAGATTATCAAGACAGAAAAAAATAAAGAACAAAAACAAAAGAGTGGGTGATGGAATGAGATTCGTAAGGTGAGCATGACAATCATAAACGATGCTTTTATCGTAACCGAATCATCCAAGATTTTCGATTGTCTTTAAAGGACGTCAACAAGAAGAATTCAATGTGATTCCCATATGAATACAGACGTTTTTCAAATAACTAAAAACATTTTACGCAAGGGATCCTTCACAATGGAAAACAAACGTGGAGATTTTTGTAGCTTTTAATGTTTCTATTTTATCTTGCTTGAAGCGATTCGTTGTCCAGTCAGCGCTCATCCTGTTATTGATTTTCTAATTGAAAGAGATCTATTAATAATTGTTTATTAATTAAATTTAACAAGACCAGCAATATTCTCTAGAAATGTACAGACACATACAGCATACACGAATTGCACATTTAGTGTTAATTATCTCTGTATTTTAACGTAAACAAAACAATAAACAACTATGGCATCGGCTAAATTGCCGTCGATCAACGACAAATACGTTCTCAATCACCTATTTTTGGACTTCGTAGTACTTCTTGCATTCGGCGACGTACTCCTTTCGTTTGTCGCACGTCATATGTGGATAGTAGTTCTCGATGAAGGCACATTGATCTGAATACAATCAATGTCGATGTAATTGATTTTTTTCTCTCCTTTCCTCAATTAATAAGGAATGCACAAACACATGTGATGCACATGTAGTGATTACACAGACTAGTACCTATAGTTTGTTGACCACATTCTTTCTAAAATGACCTTTTAAAATTAATATTAACCTTTTTTTAATTAGCCACAAAATTCGACGGCTCATGCGAGACTCAACCTCGTTTTTCGCAGATTTCCACTTTGGTGTACTAGCGATTCTGGCCGGTCTTTGAAAATATTAATAACAACTGAATAGCTCAACTCAACACAGTGTTTGGAGATGCTGCAGCAGTTTACAGATATTCTGGTGCCAATAAAGTTGTGCTAAACTCGTTTAGTACGGTAAACCAGCGCTCACTTAGGAAAAAGTTAAGGAGATACGCAAAACTCATTGAAGAGATTGAAAGGCCATCAACCATTCGATGTACTGCTGAAGACAACTCGTCATCAATTGCTTCCAAACGTGTTTTGCAAGTGTTGAGAGTTGACATGTATGCATTTTATAAGGTGAAGAGTGTATTTTGAAGAATTATTATAATTTTAGTGCAAATCACATCCCGTATGAGGGCGGGAGAATAGAAAACAGTTCTAGGTATGTACTAATCAATGTGGTAAGCTGAGAGTGGTAGGAAGATGAATCACATCTAATGACTTTTTTGCCTGCTTCAATGTGCTGCCTTTGAAGTTGCATTAATTACTTTTTTTAGACAAATTTCTGAATCTCTAATGATGCTAAGTTAATTGCAAAACTTGGAACCTCTCGTCTGAGAAACATGGAATGTAAGAACACCATTATAACCTAATATAGCTAATAAAAAATAAATAATAATACCGTGAAGAACTTCTTAGACTATCACGAAACGGAACTTACAGCGCGCAAATTCCTCAATGTCGTCAATTCCGAATTGTCTTGCGAACGTTCGAATATTCAAACAATGTTTACGACGAAGGAGTTCATCAGACGATGTTGTGCTAACAGATGGCAAAGTTGATGTCTGCAATGACTCGTCTTCCATTTCCTGCATGAGAGTTATTTTCAAAAAACGAGAGGAGTTCCACTGTGTTGTTTGTAAAGAATTGATAGTTGCTAATTCTCTGATGTTATGTTGTATGTGTCATAAAGCAGAAACTATTTATGCTGAATGATTTGCAATTTTGTAGTTTATGAAATAATTAGATTCAATAGAAAAACTCACCTTGGTCTTTTTGCTTTTCCTCCTCAATTTCCTGACGTGAGATCGAACATGAACACCTTCCTCGTCGATATTTTTTTCTTCATCCATCACATTGCTCACTGGGACCTCTGTCAACTTGTTCAACCGTAACACTTTACGACTAACATTAAACGGTGTGACTGATTTCTGTAATTATGAACTATTCGGAAGCATTCTAATATCACAAAATGACAAACAGACAGCATACCGTTTCGTCGTGTAGTGGCTCGTTTTCGGATTTTTCATCGTTCATCTCTGTCAGACCACTGTCCATCACGGATCTTAAAATACACTTTACGTCTGAATACTTTTTTAAGATGTCGTGTTTTGTTAATTGTGAAAATGAAATGAATCTGATATCTCTAACAAGTTTAGACGGACTCTTAGAAAGTATCCAATACATTTTTTCAGCACTACATGGTATTTGATGGAGTTTATCAAACTCTTAATGGCGTCTGTACAAGCATCCATCTTTCTATTAAATGGACGACATCAAATCGTCATGCAATTGGAGCTATATCTTATCATGAACGAACGCTACATAATCAGTGTATTAACCAATGGTCTCATTCAATCAGGATCTTAGGAAGCCATTTCGAAAATCTTTCTAGAGCAGAATTTGTGCTGTATGCCTATCACACAGCTCTTATATCCCTTTCATGAAAAAGGTTCAGAAGAAAAAGCACTTAGTAACATTATCCCGTTACGGTCGCTAGTCTGCGCTGTTTATTGAATCTGTTTTCAAAATTAAATTGAATGAAATCTCCTTTGAATTTCATTCATTTATTTGATTCTGTTCGTATAGCTTTCAATGAACACACCGGCTTCAAAATTACAACTAATCACAGTTCTGTCAAGATTAATTTATACCGTTAAACAATTGAAAATGTATCGAGATGGCTTATGTAAATTAAGTTGACATGACTGAGATTAGCTGAGATTCAACTATGCTCAAACAAAGCAGTACCTTTACATATCTCATCACACAACGCATTATTTATTACAATTTTATTAAATAATAATAGTAGTAATTTTAATCATACAATCATTTCGAGTTGTTTTTGCCGCATGTCGAAACTAGTGGATAGAGGAAATAATGGGTTTCTATTTCCCTAATGTCAACGGAATCTCAACACAACCTCAAAGAACTGAACTGAACTTTTTCGGCAAAGCAAGCAATATCCTCTTACCAAGAATTATAATAATTAAGAGTTATCATTAAGCTAATATACGTTTAATTATTTAAGGAATGTTCATCAGATTATACGTATGTCAACTGACCATCCTTTAACAAAACTAATAACTACTGCTAGTCGTGCCGTCATTTCTCCTGTACCTATTTATTGACCATGGAAGGATGGCGGGAATGCCAGGATTAGGAGCAGCCACGAGCCTTAGTGGTTGATTTGGGCCTGTGTAGCACGACCACAACTGCGCTACGACCCCTCTTAATACGGGGACATATTTTCAGAATTAGCATTTTATTAAGAACCTAGATGAAGAGTAAAACTTCTTCGTACTACAATATAACTAGTAATGAAACAGAAAGGCGCACTGTAAAATTGAATAACGAAGTCATATTGCATCCAGCTTATCATCAAGATTATGGGAACGTTAGCTCGACGTAAATCTTACAATTTCTTTGAATTTGAAGTTCTTCCGCTTGTTCTTTTTCTTTTTTCATTTGTACGTCAGTAACTTCATCTTCCGAGTCTTTTTTTTGTTCGAAACTCTCGAGATCCTTCGACATCAACAAATCGATCGGTTCATGCTGTAACGCTCAACTTTTGCAAACTGTGATTGATAAGTGTGTAATAACAGAATGAACTCACAGTTTTCCTCTTCCATGTCTTAGAAGCTAATGTTCGCTCCTGTTTTTTCGATGGCACTGCGATCGGTAATCGTTCCAGATACCGCTGCAAATTTTAGGAAATGTATAATGTACCAATAGTGTGAGTTCAGATCAGTCTTTCGAAAAGTTCATAAATATGGAGGTAGAATACGGGTACAATGAAAACTGAGTAAATTTCTGAATTACATTGACACACAGTTTTTTTTGCTGCCATCGTCAGCATGCTAAACAACAAGTGAACAACTTCACTCAGTTTGTCGTGATTTTCCTCAACAACCCTGATGTTTTTCAGAGTATTCGTCTCGCAATAGAAGAAATTATATTTTTTTATATTTTTATTGATAATGTATTGATTCTTAAATGAACCATTATGAATACATAATTTGACCTACAAGTTAAATAGTCGAATAACCTAAGTATTAGGACAGTGAATAATTTATTCTAATGATAATTTCATTACTTAACCTTTTGGAAAGGTTGTGTCGAAAAAAATCGCTATCGATTCATTCAAAATCACAATGATGCAATCAGAAAATAATCGATCGATTGCTAGCAGTTAGATCAATTCCTATTTGATTAATAAGGAGATAATTAAAACATATGGATACATCTCAAGAGACTAATATTTCGTTATATGAACGACATCTTCGAAAGAAGTTTAAAGCTTCCGTTAGTTGTATAATAATCAGAATCACGGTGATTATCACTTCTCTTAGTGCAAGTGAAAGTTCTTAATAAATAGATAATACAATGAAGTGAAATTTATACTGCTTAATCCCCAACCTCATCTGATCGTTCTACGGAACAGAAAAACTAATATAAATGATTCACTACATCCATAATAACCCATATGCTTTTATAAACATAAACAGGCCTATAAACTTTGCTCTTCATACCGTTTGGGGCATTTTTCTAACATCTTTGTGGTGTTGCTCTGACACACTATCGATCATTTCCTCTTCTCTATCATTAAGTCTGATGTTCTTCTTCACTTTCCTCAATTTCCTTACTTTTCGTAGCTTTTGATCTCGAAACGGTGATTGCGAATGCTTGTCCTGGATGTCGACGATTAATTATATGTTTAAATTGTTACAGTTAAACTGTTCTAAGTACTTCTCGTACTACTTCAATACATCCATACCTCTTCAATATGCTGCTCAACTGACATCCTTGTCATCTCATCACGTTTTAGCTGGTGAATCTTTCCCGTTTCGGCATTTCTAGTGTGCTCAAAATGACTTTCTATTGTTCGAATTCGTAGTGGACTGGTTTGTGTCATCTGAATCAAATTAACATCTTATAGATGTAACAGATGTTGAACTCTTCAAAATATTCGGTGATCAAATTCTGTGAACCAACAGAAAAACTACATAGATTAGCATGACTTGATGATAATCATTGGCAATCGTGTAAAAAAAACGCCGACACCTACTACCTTCATAAACGTCTTAGGTGGAATTGCTACATATTCCTGATAAATATGGGTGTTTGCTTCCTCCTCATCGCTTCGTGGGAGCTTATTTATAGAAAGTGATCTTCGTTGATGTGAAAATTCTTCGACTCTGAATATAATCAATCACTTGATAGTAGCGACGTCATTTTGTATGAGTTCTTACGGTTTTCGAGATGTGTCGTGAGATAGAGAAGTGTCGCTATGTTGAGCGTGGAGCTGGTGCGGAGCTTCTTGTTGGAAAGCCATTTTTGCATCACTTGAGTGCGACTTGATAAAACGCGCGTGGTATGCCTGCTCCAAAAGAAAACAAAATACTTAGAAAAGCAAAACGTCATCATTCAGTTCAATATTTTCGTCATGAATCGTAAGACATCTTCAGGGAAAGAAGTACTAGAATACTGATTTTGGTTGGCTCATCAATTTTGTGTTACACTCGAAAACTCATTGATTTTGAATCTATTCAGAATATAGCCACGTCGTCTCGCAAATATCTCTAATCAGCCTTACTGCTGCTAAGAAATTTTAACTTGATCAAGTAACACTGTTTAATATGAAACCATGCGAAAATCTAATTCAAAAAGTAGTTTGCGTGGGAACTACAATATGAAATAGAACCTATTACTCCTACATGTAATGGCATATAAATTAAGTACTGATAGGAAACAAAAACACACTGGTGATGCAGATGTAGTCATCACAGTTGACGATGCAGGAGGAATGTTGCTAAACTGGTAAGTGCTCACCGGCGGAGGGAATGTTGGAGCTGTCACTGAGAATTCGGCTTGCATAATTCTCTGAAATTCTATTTGATCATAGAATTACTGCTAAAGAATCCTTGAAGAAAATACACTTCAACCAAAGGAGCGGTCAATAAGAAATCGAGAATTTAGTGTAAAATGATCGTCGTCATTGCCTTGAGCTATTCGTTTCGAAGCAACGAGTCGTTTTCAATTTGGATCAAAACTTGTCAATGTAATCACTAAGCTTTTTTTATAAACTATTTATTACTTCTATAATCAAATGTGACAAAATTTATTGGGATTCCTTTGTTCCCTTCACAGATTTTATGAAATCAAGGAGTATTAAAAGAAATTTTTGTTGTACAGACGACTTGTTTCAGTTCTTGTTTCAACTCACATTTCCCTCACTGTGGTCATTTCACTATTATTATAGCTTCATAACGAATTAGTGAAATGGACACTTTTAGTTTATTGGTAAAGGTGTTTCTTTGAAATTAACATTCATAAGTACTGTAAGCAAGCCGTTTGAATGGATCAGAATGATGAGAATTTCCTTTAATAATGTTTTTGAGAAAGTAAAGTTAAGGTGAATGGTGAGATTTCAAAAAGAGTAACGTATTGTCATTCACGAAATCAATTCGCATTTTGTGCCATAAGCGGGAAAAAAATGCTTTAAAAAGAAAAATAAACAGAACAACAATGTCCTTCTGAATACCTTTGGATCGAGCAACGTTTCCTGTACAAAAGGCGACCGGTCATTTGACGATCGAAGTACTGCATCGGCGTCACCACTGGAAACGACTTTTCCAGGAAGAATCAGAAACTGTTGATAATAGCTTAAAAACATAAAAGCTATCACATAATAACTCAACAGCTCTTATGAATACATCACATTACGATTGATGTATGCAAAAATAAACACTTAGATGTTAAAATGTTTAATAAATTTAGATGTTCTACAATACAACAAATGCTTTCGTCCAGTGTTTTTCATATCATTTCAGACTCATCAATGACATATTACGTCATTTCTAGAAAAGAAAACTGAGAGGATCATTCTCAACAAAGTGTTATCGATACGAGTAATATCGATTCTAAGCCTCCATATACAAAAATACTTTTATAAACACATGCATTAAAATCTGTACAGTATGAGATGCCGTAAATTTGCCTTCGAGCATGATATTCGTCCACATTAATGACACAATGAAATTCGAAATACTTTGGATTTAAAACTACATTATACATTACACATTAGAAACTTGTTCATTGTTTATGTTGAATGATAAGCTTTGTTAACGATGGGTAGATCACCTACGTCTTTCCATCTGGTTGTATGATCGGCTGGTACACGTATTGTGGTTTCACGTTGGAATATGACATACTGTAACGATGATCGTTCATTGAACAAAAATAGTCATAGAGAATAATTCATTGAATGTGAAGGAAGGAAAAGAAAAGATTTAGCAAACTAACTCCGTAGCACTTTGCACTATTGGAACTGGAATAAAATTGGCCGGATTTGTTTTCACAATCTGAAATTCGAAAACAATAAGACGGCTCGACTTATATGAACGAACAGAGCTTCTGAATATTTTCTGCCTTACTTAAATTATGCAATCGATAGACAAATAACGAAATCCGTCTGAAAAAATTATTCAGCAACATGTGAACGTCCACGAATAGTAAAAATATGACATATTATTAATACCCATTACAATAAGAATAAATTTAATGTTTTCTTTTTTCATTTGTGATCTCTTTGAAAGAAAAAAAAACTTTTAGAATCAGTTAGAGTAACGCCAGAAGCACGAATTGAATTCGTTCAAGTCGTTCTTCTACTCGATATGAAACTTCTCGAAATGCAACGTTGTGTAATATCAATCGATCAATTAATCAATACCTATGAAGTACACTGTTCATTAGATCTATATTGTTGTTCTTACCGTTTGTGGTATTGATTTCATTGACAAGTCAGGTTTAGACTTTAGCTGCTTTTCGACATTTGAGAGAATTCTGTAAGTAAACATTCATATTTTGTTATATAATCAACATTTTTCCAAACATTTTGAGGAAGGCGAGACTCAGTTAATTCATTTACAGATGTTGTTCAATAAACTCTACATAGAAAATTTCGATTTTTGAGTCAAATTGTTAACAATTGCGTTTTAAAGATCACCTATGTCGCTTTTCTTGTTGACATTTTATATTCCATCAAAAAAATATTGCACAAAAAAAATCTCACTCAGTGATCGAAATGAGTGTCGGATCTTTGCTCTTCACGTTTTTCCTCCTCTTTTCCGACGTCGTTTCTAATTTCGGTTCGTCCTTAATAAAGCATAGCATTGAAAGCTTTTTTCAAGGATCAACGGAAATAAAAAACAAAATACGATGTAAACAAAAATGAGGAACTGAAATCAATAGGGCTTCATTCGTAGAAGAAACTCTTCAAGAGATTTCATTCACATTTGTATTGCACTTCCGCCTGTGCCGTAATTTCATGTTGAAGAAAAATTTCATCCATTTTCCTATGTTTCTCTCATTTGATAAGTTCCAGAATTTCTTTAACTTTGGAAAAAAATCTCAATCTGGGCTTGTAGAAAAGTTGGTGGAAAGGAGTGAGTGTAAATGGAGTGCATATATTTGAACAGTACCTGTATGAATGATTGCTCGTCCTCAGAGCTTGAGGCCACTTTCCTAAAAGTGTACATGTAAATGTTCGCAGTTATAATCTTAATGACAAGCAATTTATTCAATCTGCAAAACTCTCTTCTAAGTCACTTTAATCACACGAAAACATCAATAAAAAACAAAATTTCAAATCTCGTTGTTGTTTTCCTCATTGAGGAATTCGGTACTATTGAGGTACGAGGAGACGGTTTCTACTGTTTCGATATCTGACTTTCTTCTACATAAGGGACAGCAGTGAGTGATATCTACATTCGGAGCACACCCTTAGGTTTATCCATTTTTGGTTACTTATAAATCAAGCGGTCTCTATATTCTGCTAAGATCCTCTTTTTTTCCCGAACATGCCAAGAAGATAATTTTGAAGTTCATTCAGAACATCGTGACACGTGATGTGAATGATTTCTTCAACAATGGATATTGTTACTCAATGGATTTCCTTAAAACTGATTACAATTGATTGAAAAGTCACGACATATTGGTTTGAGTTTATTTATTATCTATTCCAATAGCTAAAATATCTAACTCATCTTTGCGTTTGCATATTCGATGAAAATTTTACTGTGCTTACAACTTTGCATTAAACTACTTATTCTTCTTAACTCTCTTACTAAATATCGAGGAGCTAAGAAACATCAAAAATAACAGAGAAACGGATAAGGGCTTTTCAATGAGGCCAACCTTCGGACGATCCATGGTCCGCTGGTTGTCGTGTACGAGGTGTCGATGTATCCGGCGTCAGCGGCTAGCTTAGTCATTATATCAGCTGGTAGTTGGAATAACCTACATTATCAAAATCAAAATAGCAATAACACGGTAACAAGGAGTTACGGTGTCAGTGAAAATACGGTATCATTGATTACTAACTTGTAAAATTCTTCGGAATTTTTCTCTTTCAACGGATCGGTGGAGTTTTGCGGTAGAGGCAATTTGGACATCGCTTCAATCGTGCCATAAAACAATACGAAAATTACAATAGCCATAGAAATATTAATAACAATTCTACAATTATGGTAAAAGTGATGTTGAGGAGCAGACCTACATTTTCCTCTCCCTCCTACAAGATTGTTAAGAGGCAATAGCTTGATCATCCATCACACGTATATATATTATTTACAAAAAATAAATCGTAATATTAGCATATGAGAAGAAAACTGTTTTGAAAAGTTTGAACGATCCCAATGAAACGCCAAAACGACGACATTGAAAAAATAATGAAAAGCTTCAGAAAAAAAAATTCAGTACTCACTTTTACTAATTGCTTTACATCAAGAAAATGCTCTTCTCTGGCAGCCCATACTATCGTGACGAAAAAGAAGAAATACAACCGTTCCATCTTAACGTTACTTTAGATTTTTTTTGAAATCATCTCATAGTAAAGCTGACGAGTGATATTGGAGGAGAGAGGCACATTATCAAAAAACAACAAACAAATGCAGTTTTAATTAGATTTTTGACCATAAAACAACAAATTTAAGTGATTAAATAGGCTAAAAATAATATTTTGAGTAAGCAACTACTACTGTGTCATACGTATAGGCGATTTGAGGGAAATTGAAAACGTTTTCAAGTTATAAGTCAGAGGTAGTTGAATATTGATCTGAATAATCAGTTGCATAACAACTAGCTTAAAGCACTGCACCATCAAGTAACTGTAACATCGTTTTACTTCGGTATTTCTTCAATTGAGTATTATAAAACAATCAAATGAGCGAGGTTTCAGCTTTGATCATCTGCTAATAAGATCTGGTGTTTATCTTATCGTTACTGATTCAACTATTTCCACTCAAAAACACTTCTTCGATAACCGTAATGAATATAAAAAATGGAATTTCTTGATATCCAGTTTCTCTTGTAATGTAGGACAGATCGTAGCGAAGGAAAAACGGCTACCCACCATTAAGAGCCTTCACATCGCCCTACGTATTTCATTCCTTCAATCTTCTTCTGTTCTGAAGCCGGAAACAATCAATGAACGTCTAAGACTTGGCCGGCTTGCCGAAATAGAACAAAAAATTTCACGGTTTTGTGGGAATTGAAATCCGGAAATGAAACAGTATACTATAAGGAATACACGGATGACCTCATTACTGATAACACTCAAATGTTGATGACGTAATGATGTTTCAATTTTGTAGTGTTTGAAACCACGAAAAATTTTGGATTAGTGAGTTGTAATGGATTTCTTCAACGTGTCACATTGTTGATGCGTGTCGGAGATAGACGGAACCGCCGAACAAGTACGTCTGACAAAATCAAAAAGAATTACTGTAAATTCTACAGTAGGAGCATGTAGCAATTTTTTTAGCACAACACATGAGAGTATAGTTATTTTTTTTTCTCTAGATGCTTAGCGCCTTTGTCTAAACATGTACTTGACCGATATTTCAGGATGTCAGGTCATCGATGAACACGACACGTTTCTGAATTGTGAAGAGGCGAAAATGAGATCTGTGAGTTATCTGACAAGTTGTTAAAGCCAGAGGAAAATAATACGATCTTATATTTGCTGAGAAATGGTGGTAGAGAAAACAATATTGAATCGACAACGTTAAACTTAGCTATCGATTCATGTAGGCGTTGAAAATTCTATCATATTCGTAACATTCATAAAGGTGGATAGTGAATATGGAACGATCAACTATGATGATGAAGCTCATATGCCATTCGCGAAGCTTTTCGTGGATGAACGAATTTCTATGGAACGTTTCTTGCTGTATTTCAGTGTAATGATAAGAAGTTAATAGATAAATAATTGTAGATTGTAGTAGTTATAAACATTCTCGACATTTTTTCCAAAATAAATCAAAAACTGATCAAAGTTAATTGAAAAATTGATCGATAACCTATTTCCTCCAATTCATGATCATTTGAATAGGTAGATCATAAATTCAATTGTATTCTAAGCAATCCGAAATCACAGAAGCTCAGCGGATATTTGTTAAACAATTGTAGATTTATGAAGCAACAATGTTTTTTTGTGCTGAATGTTGTTGTTAGTTAATCGGAAAAGAAAGTAGAAAGACAAAGAGATGGTGTTAAAAGATATCACATGAATGATGGTGGGAAGATATTCAGCGATTAAGTTGGGTAGATGTTTAAAGAGATAATGGACAATAGATGGGGGTTAAGGTAGGGCAAGTCAATCGAACGGGTTTTCACCTTCTCTGGACCGTACAGACATGCTTTGATTCATCCGCAACGCCCGAAAGCGAACCATCACGCCGTCAACTCCCCGTGCGGCTCTGATGTTGTTCTTCGTTCAGAACAGGACAACCCAATAAATAAAAAAACTTCTATCTTTTCGTCTCTCAAATCGGTCAGACATGAAAAGTTCTATGCAATTCTGAAATACGTCATGCTGATAACAAATCCGCATACCGTAATCACCATTCTGTTGCTTATACGAAGCAAAAGAGAAACATCAGTTTTTTTCTCATAATATTGTTTCCTTGAATACACAACATCATTAACTAATCTCCAAAATGGTCTATGATTGTTCTTCAGAAACACGATGTACTTATCAACAATCGAAAGGCATTTCTTTCGCTTATTATATTTTTCAGGAAATATTGAAACTTTAATTGTACCTGCCAAGTTCTTAACACTATTTACTACCTCATAAACAATAAAAACAACAGGAAAATCATCGCACGAAGCAGAAAATGACGACGGTGCGCGATGAACAAAAGAGTGATATCCTCCCGCAATCTCACTGACGGCCATCAAGAGTGAAAGTGAAAAGTTGCAGAATACGTTTGATAACGTGCGCATTCGATCATATTGAGTACTAACCTTGTTGGTGAACTTTGATCTATAGCGTACCTCACATCACCATTTCGGCTTCTTCGAAATCTATAACATATGTACAAAAAAGTTGAGTGATATATTTTACTTGCCAACGATCTATCTTGCCGATTTATTTCTATTTGTCTTATTCTTTTTTGAATAGACTTCGTAATTTTCATCATAGATACGTTAGCCACAGGAATAGTTGTAAAAATGAAGGAACCACGTTTATAATAAGAGAAAAGACTTAGCTGACTGTTTTTTCTCCCACATTTAAATATTATTATCAAATAAAATTAATAATAAATACATAATTATTAGTATTTCAATTAAATTTTACTGTGCTACTGCTAAATTTCGTTGTTTAAGGGAGCAGAGAATGATGGAAAGCCTTCTACGGCTTGTTAAATAATAATTATTCTTATTATACACGTCACCTATTTGTTATAGCCTCATTTTAAGCTGCTTTAATCGATTAAATCCTCAACCTTTGAGATAAGATAAGCTTTGCCGTTAATCAACCTTTATTGTGCGATGCGCCTACGCATCCACCTCCATCAAAGCACCACCTCACCCTTTCATCAACCATTATCTCAAATAATTTTTCTTCCCATAGATATTTGCCTCACACCTTATGAAGTTGCTTTTTCATGAGCAAATTCGAATAGAACTCAATTTATTACGATATCAACTTGATCTGTATCGTTTGGTTTTTCTCTATATAATTAGTGTTTTTACTATTCTACTTAGTCATGAACATATCCGCTTTTGATTTCTTCCGTGAAT
>KN716569.1:33065-45853 GCA_000816705.1 Dictyocaulus viviparus
ACCTGTGATTTTATATAAGATAAGATTTGGCACTAATCAATCCCTTGTGGCTAGAGACGCCTACGTATTCGTGTTGAATGTGATCTCGCGGAGGTAGTTGAATGCGAGCTTGGATTATACAGTGACTTCAATTGACTACTTTTCACCCAATCAGTGCTCGTGCTCGTTATCTTAACCAGATTTTTCTGGTACCAACTTACCGACCCCATAGAGATAGCGGGGTTGATAGGCCTGAGGGAGCCCGCGGAATGATTGGGGCCTGCGTGTCACTGTGGCACCTCCATCACTGCGTCTCTGAGCCACTACGTACCCTGTGTTGAGGTATATACTCAGGGAAAACATCTTTCACTCCATTTGCATTTGGCGATTTGGTATCAAAAGAATCTGCCGAAATAATGAGTACTAGATGTTTGTTACTTCAAGGCATTGTGACAGTTATTAAATTCAATTAACTCCTCAATTTGTAACGATGTCGAGCATGTGACACATTTCACAAAGACTTGTCAACGCTGAAACTTTGTCCTCTATTTTTACGTGAGTCTACTAAATTAGATGTTTTCATTGTCCATAAGGAGAGAAATGGAAACTCGAATATCAAACAAGAAAGTGAATGGATGCATTAAAGAATTGCCTTCAAGTAAAATTTTAAATAAAATTCTCGAAGTATTCAGAGGCTTTTCCTAAGAATTCATTCAACGTTTCAATTGCATAGAGTTCACCTTGAAACATAACGATTTTTGTCTGTTAACACTTAATGCATAGGTTAAATTGTTTTTCTTGATTATTAAAGTAATCTCAATACTAACATTCATTCTTTTGCATTGGAGTCTCACAGTGATTTCAGCCACAGTTTGAAACGAAACTGATTTTTATCTAATATTCGAAACGAAGATGTCGTAGATCATCACTCACTACACTACGCTCTTCACATTTGTGTCATTTCAGCACAAGTGATAAGATTGTTCAGGTGCTGAACACCGTAGTGTTGAAGCAGAAATCAATAATAAACCACTAAATGTACTTAATTGAGATGTACAAATAAATTTGTCAAAATATGAGAAAGCTCTAAAGGGCTATAGGAAAAGTTGAAGCAATCAATTAGCCGAAGTGTTTAATGTGAATTCTTTCGGGATGTAATAGTCGTAAAATATTTGTGATATCCTGGGGATATTGGATCACGTGGCTAAGCGGTGTAGCTGCCGATTATATACCGGACCGAATTAGTACACACAGTTTCGCGACCGCGCATAGATCCACCACCTGATGCACTATCACCTTGTGTTCGGTAAATTGGTGCCAGAGAAATCTGATAAGATACGGAGCATTAGCTTTGAAATGAGTGGTCAACTGAAATCATTCCATCGACAAGTTGGCATTTAATCATTTCCACGTTATCTTGTTGAGAACGAGTACGTAGGTGTATTCCATGAAGAATAATTAACGACGAAACTTATCTCATCACAGCTTATAAAAATTAAAATGTCACCCACAACTTATTTTGATATATTTCATTATATTTTAAAGTATGGGAGCGGGTGACGCAGCGGTGGAAGTGCCGCAGTGACACGAAGGCGGTGAATAACTTTAGTTGACCGCCATTTCTTCAAAGTTGGTAAATTTATGCCAGGAACATCGGGATAAGATAAATAGTGCTTATTAAAGAGTGGTCAACTTGAGTTACTCTATAAATCGTGGTCGCATTCGATCACCTCCACAATATCACGTTGAACACGAATGTATTGGCCCATTCTGCAACGGGGATTGATCTAAGCCATATCTTATCTTTCCTTATCTTACTAGTGAAAAATACTACACACAGGGCTACTAGTTTCGATTTCTTGCTTTTGTTTCAATAAGCTTTCCATTATTCTTGAGTTTTTAAATCCTCATGAATGGTAGAACAGTACTAACTTAAGATACCGTTGGGTACTGTATATCACTGTAGACAACACAACATATTTCTCATCTATACAGCTCATTCAGCTGCTGACAGAATACCTTGAGTTCATGGAAACTTTCGTATAAAATAAAAAGAAGAAAATATTCAAAGGACCTTATCAAATACCGGATATTGAGATACAACATCTTAGCAATTGAGAGATCAGATTTTTGAAACCGTTTTCGTTCAGAAAACATCTTGAGTTTGCGCTTCTTCTTGCTGAAAACTTCATCAAGCATCTGACTTACGTAAGCGGAGATATGAAAATTAGATAATTGTTGGAGGGATCAATCCATTGGGGCTGGATGTGCCAACGCATTCGTGTTCAACGTGATAACGTAGAGTTGATTAAATGCGAGCCTGGTCTATAACAGTGACTTGAGTTGACCACTCCTCACTAAGTCAGTGCCAATTATCTAACCCATCTTTCTATGGTACCAATATATCAACCCAGGAGGGATGGCGGGCTTGGTAGGCCTGGAAGGAGGCCCTAAACTGATTCGGGCCGGCGTGTCACTGCGGCACCTCCACCACTGAGCCATTGCGCTCCATCGTAAGCTTAATCTATCATTATTATGTGCTCTTAACAGCTAACGTATTATATCCATCACAAAAAAAAATTTAAAAAGATAAAGTTTTGTTTCGATAATTTCTTGAATCTTATTGAACAAATATTTACGTATACAAATCACAAATGAATTTAAATACATGGCAGTTATAATCTGAGGTCAACATAATCTAAAACTTTAACGAGTGTGAAGGGATGTGAATCTGTTTCATCATTAACTGGTGAATATACTATGTTTAGTTTAAACGAATGAACTGCATAATCATCCACTGTGTGATAAATATTTCTATTTATTAAAATGCGAATAAACAATACCAGTATAATGTAGTTCAACATGGAGAACACCTAGTCATACAAATTATTGGATTGTCATAATCTCATTCAGAAATCAGAACTCATGATTTCTTAAGCCTATATTGCTGTGTTACTAAAAAGAGCGCTTCAGTAATTCAATTGGCAAAAAAATCACAGTGGGACAATGTCACAACAAAGGGTAGGAGTTAATTTTCCTGTGATATTGAAATCTCATATTAATTAGTTGGAATTACATACTGTGTTACTTAGACAGCCCGTCTTACCAGCAACAATAATCTTCCATTTGCTTCTTGGCCCGTCATCACCCGTAGTGTGAACCCCAGCAATTCATCCACTCGTTTCTTTCTCGAACGATAATCGTCCCATAGTGGTGGTCTTTGACGATTATGACGACACTGGCGCGACCCATTCCATAATCCTGAAATCGTAGACAGCTGCAAATACTACCGCCTGACGTCTGCCTTAAACACGTTCGCTATCATGTAGGTGATTGCTCGAGAAGGTGTGAGGATTCTCTTGAAGTACGTTCTGGAGTTCTTTTCGTCCATCTGTCGTCTTTTCTTCTCGTTATATGAACAACTTATCGATGTTACGCTTTTGACTTAAATTCCTCTGGGTCTCGCAGAAAAGATAATTTTCAGAGGTTAGTAACTCGAAGTTTTGTTTGATGTAGTGTTTACCGGTTACATTTTGAAAGATACACTTCTGTGGTCTAATAGACGCTCTGCGCATAGTCTGTAAAATCCTTGACGTGGTTTAATTATCAACGCAGTAGCAAAGCACTGAAAGAACTGTGGAGTCGAAATGGTGAGCTCGTGTTTTTCGTATTGTTCATATGAATTGCCAATGAAACAGAAAAAAAAACAAGAAATCTAACTTTTTTTGTTTAAGTAGAAAATTGTCGCTGTGTTTTTTAATGCTTTAGTAGAACGCACCTCCTACCACTGTAATACCTCCCCTCATTCAGTAAGTAGATGGTAATAGTAACAATTTGTCAAATAGAAGGAGTGACACTTTGTCATGACTGATATCGTGGATCAATGCGTATTAAGTGAGTGCATGGATGTTGACGATTGATTCCAATTTGTACAATGTAAGATTTCATAATGTTGTCTTCTAAAATTCGCTATGAATGGACGAAGATCGATATTTTGCTCAAAGTTCTAATTATCTCCTAACGTTGTATGGATGAAGAACTCACTAAGACCTGTGTCCAGTACCTCCTATGTTTGACTTATTCTATTTCGTTCCCTTATAAACTACAAAATCTTCACACATCACTTTCGACATAAGTTGTTAAGCCGATAGATTGAAACAGTCGGTCCTTTGGGGTGTACGTAGTTTCTGTTTATTTTTCAATTGATAATTATAATAATAATTTATATATTTGTATTCAATTGATTTTTATTTCATCGAAAGATATTCAGTGAACTTCAAACGAAACGGGTCTCTTGCTTACTATTATTATTCCATGAAAATAATAAACAACTTTCCACCAAAGAGAAAATAAACAACAACAACAACTACTACAAAAATTCGATCGATATGATGCGAGAATTTTCTCCTATATTCTCAAAAATATTCCGATGATTGAAAAATGGAATTGACTGATCATATTTTAATTTGCTTTTAGGTTTTCAACCTTTCAATATTACAACGTTGATGGTGTTGAACAGAAGTAAGTTTCTGTGAACGCATTAGTGATGATAAAAAATAAAAAAAACTGATGACACTATCAGTAGAACATCAAACGTATTTGTTGATGATAAATGAAAATTTGGTAACACAACGGTAATATCGACAGGTACACTTACGTTGTTGATTGTTGACGTCATGTTGGTTGACGAGTATTTATATTTCTGTGCAACATTTCGATCTAATAACGATACTATTGCATATTTTCGAACAGAGTGAAACTCAATGAGGGAAACACTAAATGCTTTGCACTTTAAAGAGCAATAGTGCTGATTGTTCTCGATCTTATTGGCTTATTTCATATGCGGACTTTTGCCATTGATAGCGTCGACGAAATCAAAACCAGTTTGTAAACACCGCCGATTTTGAGGTGTTATGAATGTTGATACTACGTCACGTCCTACCATTCACTACTTTGTCGCTATTGCAATGGTGTGACACAAATGCGATTCACCCCATTAGCAATCGTCGTCTCTTCTGCTCTTCTACAATCCCAATCTCGTCCGACATTTTCGCGCTAATTCGAATCAGCTGTAGAACTGGATTTGTTCGCTGAACGTCACTTGCAGAAATATTTCGCGCAACGAAGGCCAACACGATCATGATCGTACCGCATTTCTCTCATATCGCTTATAACTCAATTTGATAAACTCAACGAAAAGTGAAAAAGAAAATCATAACAATTTGTATCAATTATTCTAAATATTATTCCACTTCCTTTAATTATGACAATATATCTATGCATACCTTGGTGCCTCATTAGCTTTTTGTTGTAGTTACGCAATCTATGAGGTGTTTGTAAACTCCATAACTCCAGAAAAAATAGTAATAGACTTAATCTGATAACAAGATATGTGATATTTTGTTTTGATTCGAATTGAGTATGTGATATAATAACTAACAACAAAACGTTTCTATCGAAAAGCTTCCAAATGTCCGTTATTTGTTTTTGACATGCCGCCATTTTTCTTCATTCAAATATCAATCGCACTCTTCCATTCGTATGTCATGAAGTTCAGATGACAATGCCGCGAATGTGCTCGATGGACTCCTCTTCTGCACGATATTATCAAAAACTGATAACTCATTAATTTCTGATAACTGATAACCATTTCTACTCAGCAATGCCACTTTGTTATACTGATTTAAACTCATATGAAATTTTTCTCCCCTTCAAAAAAGACCATGAGCTGGTTGATTGCGTAAAATATGAGAAGAGATTACAAACTGAGACGTGAAAATGAAGCGACGGAATTAGCTCATAGATTGGCTTCCTGTCATTTAATCATACAGATATACATCTGGAAAAGTTTTTTAATAAAAGGACTACTTATTAAATGGACCTGAACGTATTTTATTACAATCGTATAAAGAGTAAATATAAATGAGGTAGTTTCTTGCCCTCTTCAACAAGCAACCTACATCCTGCTACATCAAGTGAAAAGCTGTGATCGTTTCAAGTTCATACGTGAAAAATACTTCTATCTAGTAACATCATTTCACCTATGTTACTTTCATTTTAATTTTGTTATGTTCTTAAAGAGAAGTATAGTAGTATCAATACAATAAAAAACTATTCACGAATATTCTTGTACTTCAAGCGAGCTAGATCAATTCTTTATTCACTTCCAATAACATCCGCATTCTCATGAACCTTGTTATTTTTTATTTCTTACCATAATCTGTGTAATAATTCTGATGATTCATTCTAATGATCGGTAAGTCGAACGAGGAAATTTGAGCCTACGAACAAGCAGTGGAAAAAAAGGCGATGCATACGTTAAAGCTCACTTTATATTTCGGAATGACAACATGTCACCTAATCGGCATATCTCTGATAAATTTCACTAGCCCTCGCATTGTTCCTGAATAATTGGATAATGAACTAATTTTATGATTAATAATGAAGCGAATTAGTCTGAGATCAGTAGAGCAGGCGTTTAGAAATCCTCTTAAGGCCGTTAAATAATTTTTGAACTACAGTGCTTTTTCACAGTTCTCATTCATAACAAAAGCATATTCGTTTCAATGGAACGATAGTATCGTAATTTCGAACAGAAATTTGCCAGCTAAATACTTCAAAAGGTGGAGCGACTGGTCTCGAATAGAGCGTGGATTTGATTTGTGGTGTTTATGCGAAAGCGTCGTCTGATGACGGGTCATCGAGAGGCCGTCCCGTTAGGGCACTTTATCGATCTGCGCCTCCGCTTCAATTGTAGTGCCTCTTCGAATTTCATGCTCCTGAACGAATTAGTCTATTTCCCAGTTCAATGGCCTTCGTTCTCTGTTCGCGGAACATTTCCTTCATAAAGGCGTGGCATTTATCCCAAGATACATGGTCCTACCCTAAAAAACTCGCTCAGTCATCAGCGCTCTCGAACGTCTATTCTATCTATTCAGTGGTTATTTCGGTCATTTCATTACTTTCATTTTCTTTTTAATAGATTGAAATTGGTGGAAGTAGAGTTACTTAACATAATGATTATTTTTCATTGAACATCTTATTGAATCGCCACTTTCAAATTAATGCTCAAGAAGACGTATAGTTGGTGTTTTTGAATCAAGGGATTAGAGAGCGTACGCTTCCTTTGACTCAGGCAGAAGCTTTATGCTAAACCATTCGGTTGTTCTATTTCTATTCTTTTTTTATTTCATACTGATTTAAACCAGTCGATTTTTCCGTTCGCTTTTCCTTCACATGTTAAATGATCGATTATTTTCTTAACAACTGACGTTTATGCTGCACACTTCTTTTTTCATCCATAGTGACGGGCCATTTTCTTTACTAATCAATGACTATTGAATGCTTCAATGACTAATTTGCGCTGATGTTCTCATAATCGAGTCGTTCAATTCTCGAACGTTCTAATGAAAAGTTGATCAAGAAAAAAGAAAAGTAAAGAAGGATTGCGTTTCTCTCACATGATTTGTATAATTAAAAATCTATTTCGAGCCTTATTATGGTTGAAATGCGTTTGCATAATCGTTAGCAATAGTTTGACAATAATACAATTGTTCGATATTGCTAATTATGTTCGCGACAATAATGTCCTCCTCATCGGTAGAAAGGAACACTGAAACATATCGGACACAGTCAAGAAGCTCACAAACGAAATGGTCGAATGAATGAGAAATCGCTTCACCACTTAGGTTATCACTTAACGAATTGTTGATATTGTAGTGCAGTTATAAAAGAATAAGTTAGCAAAACGTATCTAGAAAACCATATAAGGAACGATTTCTTATCCGGAACGGACGCATTGACACCGTTACGATTGAGAGAACGACTGAATGATTCACTGTCTGGTATTGGATGGTGGAACTGTTGCTGAGACGGCTTGTACAACAGTGCTAATCGCTTACGGGTTTACTGTAAAATATTTTACGAAGAATGACATTAAACGCATAAACAACAATCATCTGTTGAATTTCGTATGATTCACGTATGTCTCCAAAATGCTACCCTGTTTTTGGCAATAACTTTAGGGCTACCGTTCATCACGGTTACTGATCCCGCATCATCGTAACTCAACGTCAAAATGACTATGTTAGAAAAGTGATTTTTGCATATTATGCTTAGCGATTGACTGCTGTTGTAATGTAGCATCGGTAAAAGTGTAGTCACCTATTGAAATGATACAGAAGGCTTATAACACATAAAAGAAAAAAAAACTTGTTTCGGCATCAACATACGTGACTCGTTTACAACTGAACATTATTATGTGTTTTGGACTCATAGATATGTAACGAGTATTTGCCTTATATTAAACGCCAATTTTTCTTAATGAATGTTTCGTAACTGGCAAATAGATAAATTCACTTGACTCAATATTGCAGTGAAGTCGAATAACGCAATTGAGTTAAAGAATGGCTTTAAACTTGTTCATAGGTCTGATGCCGACGTATAACTAAATTTATGTTTGGAGAAATGTGACGTTGTAAATGACAGTGTAAAACAATACGCTTAAAAGGAGTCCCTATTTTTGTACGTTAGACAAGCAGTCTTATAACACATAAAAGTTTCGTTGGCAAGTCAAACAATTCAAACAAACCGTCCTTATCTAATTGTCCAGTGTAATAAAGGAAGAGTTTGATATGGGAGAAATTATCGTTGAATAGCATCAGAGTTAACCATATGTACTCGGTGTTGAGTGAATAATTTGAGTTAAGGAAACTATTCGAATGAAAGAGATCGCTATATGAAAAAGTGATTTTCATTTTCTAATTATCAGCGATGAAATCAAATATGCAAGAGGAGTTGAAGTTAATTAAGTTGAAACCATATTTTCAACGTGTATCAGATAATATTCTTGACCATTTTTTTTGATCAGAGGTATGCTTTATGCAAATTCAAAACTTCTTCTAAACCTTATCTTATAAAACAGATGATAGGTTTCTATATAGTAATAGATTTTTCAAAATTATTGCTATTATTTCTGTAGACACATTTCAAACATAACGAAACTGTCGAAATAATTTCGTGAATGAGTTGAGGTGACGGGAAACATTTTTGAGTTAGCAAATAAATGTGAAAATGTTTCTAATTGAGCTGATTAGTTGAATATGCTATTGGGTTTGTTAAGAAACGTTTCAAAATAGGATTCTGATGCGGTTTATAATCGATTTATATATTTCGTTTGTAAAGTTTTCATTCTTACAGCGGTGTTGGCTAAAATGGTAATTAGGCTTTTATTGTAGGAGATGCTTCTCGTTCAGCCGCATTGATCAGAATAATGGCATTTTGATAATTAGCTTTCTGCTAATCGAATGACACTTTTGAATTATTTCAAAAGAGGACGCATCAGTCAGTGACTTGGAAACTTTCAATCATTCTTGCACTTTTCTGAATAGTTTCGAGCAAAATATGAACTAGAAAATGTTGACAAAGATTTGGACCACAATCTGGATTCATTTTTCCATTAATATGCATACCTAAGTTTTTTTTTCTATCAAATTACGTTTCTTCTAGCTTTCTTCTTATTGGAGTCACATAGCGCAGTGGTAGGTTGGACAACAATGACGCACGAAATGGATATAGCATGCGTCAGCTCCAGTCCGAACTCAAGTCAATCAAGCCTTCCATCCCTCAAGTGTCAGCGATTTGCTACCAAAACAATCTTGGAAGATAAGCAGCACTAACTTGACAACAGGATGGTCCTTTCAAGTCATTGTGCAGGTCAATCGCATTCAAACGTTTCCACTATAGCACTAAGGCAACGAATGGGTGGTCGGTGTAACGCCGCAATGAGATAAATTAGGCCGATTCTTATCTTTATTCTGTTAGACTTTTTTGTATTTATTTGCATTTATTAACAACCTAGTACGAAATTGAGTAAATTAGTTCATTATGATGTGGTAAATATTCGTTAGCAATGACTGGACTATACTTTTCACGATCGCTGTCGTAATCCGATATCTGTTTCGAGCATATAATTCTATTCACGATTTTATGTGATATTTTCAATTGAATTACTGAGAAACTTCATCTGATATATACATTGGAATCCATCGTTTTTCAAACGGTAGGAACGAGAAAAATAAGTGTTAAAGTATGACGTCACAAAGGTTTTTTTTTTATATACCATCATAAAAGCATTCAACATACAAAGCTTTGACATTTCACTACACTTAGTGTTATAATGTTGTCTGATGAATGAATGCCATCAGTAGACGAACAAAACAGCATCTTGTGTTTTTACAACATTCTACTTGACTTCACTTAACAGCTGATACAGTCTAAATAAAGATTTTTCCTCTTTAATATTTTCCGTTACTATGACTATTGTTTTATCACTCAATTTTGAAAAGAATTTTTGAAAGATTGTATGCTAGAGGCAAACAACGAGAAGTAAGGTAACATGTACTCATGTATGGGAAATAATTCATTTGACATATACCTCCGAAGTTGTTGATGGGAAGAATACGAATTGACTGGGGGAGTATTTGAGGCAAATTTTTCTTTAAATGCTGTGGTTGTGTATTTTTAGTACTACGGCTCTGTTCGTTATTATATATACAAAGGCTTTTCATTCCATTTCTCAACTGACTAGTGAGTGTGTTGTATTTTCAAAAAGAAATTGAGTAGGACGAAGAAAATAATAGATCATTTATTTTTTACACGACAAATTGAAAATTTACATATGATTTAGTAAGAAGCTACGAATTTAATTCGCTACTGCTTTTTTTTGGAAACTCCACACCTTATCAAAGTGCTCTATTTTTTTCCTCACAACTGAAAAGCTGTACTGGTCTACACTTAATTTTCTTTTTTTTCATTAGGTTTTAATAACATTACTTGTTTTTGAAATGATAGGTATTTGGGTAACACAGTGGATAGGTGTACTCCTGTAGTGAACAGCTCCTCGTTATTCTGACATTTCACATCGGTCAAACAAGCTTTTCATTTTTTTTTGTTGCCAACTACTAGGAGCTAAAACGAGGACTATTGGTGGCAGCGTAAAGCCGCAAGTAATTTAGTAGGCTAAATATGAGAATACAATCACCAAATGCGACTGAATCCATTCGGATGCATGGACTAGCACGAATAGATCAGCTCTTCAGATTTATTCATCGTCATGTAGACTTCAGATTTATTCATCTTCATGTAGACTTCAGATTTATTCATCGTCATGTAGACTTAGTTCTGTCTAGTTCTTTTATATTTTCTTTATAGTCAGAAAAAAAAATCTTAGTGAACTCTAGTGCTTTTATGAAGGCATTGTTGAAAAAGAACTATACTTAAGCGTGGAAAGACTTCGTAATTGCTCTTCTCAATCCTTTGTCGAATGTAGCTGTTAAACGTATTGATTTTTGAAAACATTATTGAGAATTTCCCTCTCTTAACTGCCACTCCTAACTTCCTCTTCCGAAAATAACTATATTTCAATGAGTCATCTTAAATGCTATATTAATGTAATCTACTAAGGTCATTTTACTTGTAAAAGTGTGTTGAAAATTTTCAATTTTGTTAATGATTCCACTGAACGACTTTTTTGTTAGAAATATACATTTTTTTCTCTTCAATCACATCGAAAAAACTTACATAAGTGTTTCAATTTTTCATGATTCGCTAAAATTTATTGCTTAGTCGTATGAATGTGTTTATGATATATACGATGTACCTCAATACAAATGAAGCATAAATTCGTTGCAGATATGAGTACGGCATGTGCGCGAGTGCAACTATCGGACTGGCGAGGGATTTCGAGCGCGAGTCGTGTTTATGTGGCCGATGGATATGAGATATCAGATGATTTACAACGCAAGCGTGTAGAGGTTCGTATTAATATCTAACTATATTAAGTCATTCTGTTCATATTGAAACGTAATGCAGGAGTCTAATGTTATTTCTAATTTAAAATTCGTATTTTCCAATCGTTTATGTGAAGAAAGAGGCATTGGTTGGATTCACAGTTGATACCGTTAGTTGATCGTTGATCCTTTTACAACCATTATATTTTTATTAAATAAAAACAAGATCCAATCAGTCCGTATTAGTTATTGTAAAGGAATTAGAGGTTCCTCCTTTTAAAATATTACAGTATTACCTGGCATTTCACTTCTTTATTATATTCTAGGATTATATATGTGATAACTTTTCATTAATCAAAAAATTTTTGTTGTGTACTTATCTATATAGTTCCATATTTCTAAACATTTGATAGCTTCTTTATCATCGAAATTGGCGAGAATAGACAAAAACATTACACCTTGTGAGTGATGCTAGTTTAGTCGAGTTCCATACCGTTTCTTCTCATTATCATCTCAGAACCTTGCAACAGTTTCCGAAGTTTTTTTTTTTCAAGATTTTATTTATTACTCCGTGACGTATTCTAGAAAAAAAGGGGTTTGTAAAATTTACGTACATAGGTGTAGCTTGAGTAACAGAGGTGTCTAACAACGGAGTAAATTATACGGAATAAAGTCAGTAAGTAGTTATTGAATTTAAAGTTGTCTGTTAGAGAATTAAGGTTGTATGAAATGTCTTCTAGAAGGAGCAAGAAATTCATATTGTTCAAAAAGACTCGAGTCCAAAGCGCCTAAATGATGTAAATGGTTGTGATTAGATCGATATTCCCAGTAGCCCCACCACGCCTCGAAAATCGTTCTGATCGCCGCCATACCAAACTATCTCAGCGTTATAAGCTCGTATTCGGAGTTTTTTCTTTTGTCTTCTGGCTGGCGATGGTTGACATGTGGCCATTTTACATTCGTTTTCGTATTTGTATTTATATTGTTCTTTCTTTGTTTTTCGGTGGGTTCGTTGTCGCG
>KN716569.1:45953-87826 GCA_000816705.1 Dictyocaulus viviparus
ACAACCATTATATTTTTATTAAATAAAAACAAGATCCAATCAGTCCGTATTAGTTATTGTAAAGGAATTAGAGGTTCCTCCTTTTAAAATATTACAGTATTACCTGGCATTTCACTTCTTTATTATATTCTAGGATTATATATGTGATAACTTTTCATTAATCAAAAAATTTTTGTTGTGTACTTATCTATATAGTTCCATATTTCTAAACATTTGATAGCTTCTTTATCATCGAAATTGGCGAGTGACTAAGTTGCGAGAATAGCCAAAAACATTACACCTTGTGAGTGATGCTAGTTTAGTCGAGTTCCATACCGTTCCTTCTCATTATCATCACAGAACCTTGCAACAGTTTCCGAAGTTTTTTTTCAAGATTTTATTTATTACTCCGTGACGTATTCTAGAAAAAAAGGGGTTTGTAAAATTTACGTACATAGGTGTAGCTTGAGTAACAGAGGTGTCTAACAACGGAGTAAATTATACGAAATAAAGTCAGTAAGTAGTTATTGAATTTAAAGTTGTCTGTTAGAGAATTAAGGTTGTATGAAATGTCTTCGAGAAGAAGCAAGAAATTCATATTGTTCAAAAAGACTCGAGTCCAAAGCGCCTAAATGATGTAAATGGTTGTGATTAGATCGATATTCCCAGTAGCCCCACCACGCCTCGAAAATCGTTCTGATCGCCGCCATACCAAACTATCTCAGCGTTATAAGCTCGTATTCGGAGTTTTTTCTTTTGACTTCTGGCTGGCGATGGTTGACATGTGGCCATTTTACATTCGTTGCCGTATTGCTATTTCTATGAATCTTTGTCTGATCTTCGATGGATTCATTTAAGCGGATTTTTTATTCGAAGTAGTCTTTTTTTCAATGTATTCGCTGCATGATAACGTCATTCGTTTGTTATTCGATATCTGCTTAATAGTGATCAGATCAGCCTAGCAGACAATGGGTGTGAAAATGTTTGATCGACAAGCTGTGTGTATCACAACCAGATGGTTTCTGTGACATGTGAGCTATTGATCGCGTTATTCGAATTTAAACATTCAATAAGCGGCCGTTGTCTGGTACCATCTCTTGTCGTCCGTTACTCGAAGTTCTTCAAATTTCATCATTAATCATTCGATGAGGACCTTGATTGTTATTTGATTCATCCATTCATATAAAAACGAAGTGCTGTGTTTTTGACTGCTCTTATATCTCATTGTTTTTTACCTTCCTGAACTCCAATATTGTTTCAAAATATTTGAACTAACATTTATAACACTCATATCACAAGTCTGTAATTTTAAAACACGATTCTTACTGATGCTCTTTCTTTCTGAAAGCTGTTCAAATGTCAATCGTATTGTCTTACTTGTATCAGAGATTAAGCTAAATGAATATTTCGTAGCAAAGAAAATATTGTGCAAAAGTATTGCTGATCGACCCTTCGTTCAATTTCACTGAACTACTCTAAATTTTTGTTGATCCTGGTGTTGCATTGGAAGTGTGATTCAACTAAATCGCATCCAGAACATAATATTTATGAACTCATCATCGATCTCATGTATATCATTATTCATTGTAGATCAAAAGAAACATCAAGATATCATTTCTATATCAAAAGTATTTATGCAGAATGAAACAACTTTTTTCTTTGCGATAGTGATGATAAACTGTGTCGAAATCGATAATCATTGCTGTTGCACATCATTGAGTGTGTCAATGTTAATTTTTTACTCAACAGATCCTCATTGATGTTTTGGTCGTACGCTTGTAGTTGTTATGTTAAGCCATGTTAGGCTGCTTTAATTGTACACAGTCAAACTTTTGTTTATTATTGGTTTAGTCAAGCATGTTTGAATGAGTTGAATGAGTGGCTATGATAACAAGACATCATTTGTTTAGTTTGTACCTCTTGTTTTTTCGATTCGTACTGATTACACTAACTTGGCTTTGAACGCTTCAATTCTGTTTACACAGTGGAAGTATCGTTTATACCAAACAAATTTACTGTGTGGGTTTAGTGAAGGCATAATGCAATTGAAATGAAAGTGAACTCTTAGAATAATTCAGTGCCTCAATATAAAGTACGGGTAAATGAAAGATCAAGACTTCGTTTGGTATGCTTGATTGTTCATAACTGTTTCCGTATAGCTGAAGCTGCTTTGCTGTGTTGCCAACATTGTATCGTGACGGTATTTATAAAAGTCAAGAATTTTAACATAGCATAGGAAGTATATTGAATCAGTGACGTAAAAAAAATTATGATTCTTCCACTACATTTTAACACCAAGCCTTATGGAAACAGTTGATTTCTAGTCTGTGGCACCATTATCGTTGACAAACGAATTTCCTTTATATTATCAATCGAATAGAAGGCTGACGTCGATGAGTCATTTGGAGTATTTCAACTGCTTCGGTTTAAATTGAAAGATCTAAATGTGTGATGATTCAAATGGTTTCTCAACTATGACTATAATTCATGGTGTTGTATTCTTGATTGTTCATAAGGTAGTGTGTAGTAATAAGGTTAGGTTATAGTATATACAGTAACATAATAAGGTTAATAGCGAAGTCGAATAGCGATAGTTAATAGACGACTAATTCAGTGACATTCTTCATGTCTTTACACGGTATCAGTTTCTAGGTTCTTGAAAAACGATACGGCGGCAGATCACGTGCCCATCAAGCGGCAATTGTTATTCAACGTACATATCGTGAATATCGCTTGAATAGACGATGGAGACAAATGACGTTACCAACTCAGAGGTACAATTTTCAGATTACGAGTTTATTTCTTTTCATACAGTCATTGTATTTTGTCGTGACGACTTGGATCAAAATATTCCTAACGAATAGAAAAAAAAAGTGCGTACTTGAAGGTATTCGCATTCTTCTGGGAGGGATGAACAGGAGCAGTCTTTTCTACAAGCCAAAACAATTCATCAAATTAATTCGAAGGACTGTACATTAAATAGGTCATTGACTTTATGTTATGATATCTTTCAATTTTATAAAAATTTCACTTTCACGGTAAGATGTGGAAGCATGAACTACTTGCATGATGTATACTAGCATGAAGTACAAGCAGTTTACAATTTGCTACTAATGACCAAATTAGCTGATCAAAGCTTTTTATTATCTTGTCTTCACTAGTTTTTTTTGTTGGTGGAATAGCTTTAGGGTGAAATTTTTTATGAGTACAATTAAATAGATATTATCTTAATGTGTATAACTTTGTGTGAAGATGTATTTGAAAATTTTGTAGTTATTTAAATCATATTCTATAATTTTTTGTTTTGTTACTACTCTGTCACCGTTCATCCAATCTCTTGTAATCTTCTCACTTTTCCCACTAGAGCTTTGATTCAAAACGAAGGTTATTCTATTCTGAGCATGTTTCTAGGCTTATATCATTCACTTTCTACAAGCCAAAACAAATCATAAAATAGCTTTTCATTTTTTCTTGTTAATTTTATTCTTCAACGATGTTTCAATTCCTAGCCGCAGTGCATTTTCTTGATTCCACTGATTGTTAAATTTATGTCCGCAATTTGTCCGCTTACTTTTTACAAGTGTTGTCCACACCTGCTCTAGGCGTCTCTGTTTGTATCGTTTTTAGTATCTCCTTCTCCTAGCAGCAGAAGATTCATTCCATTTCATCATTGTCTTTAGATATCTCCCGTCCACATCATTGAGTGCTCAGCTTCGCGCAAATCGTGCACAGCTCACTGGATCTTCCGAATTATTATCGAGAAAGAAACGATTACCGCCGTCACCATCGCCGTCTTCTCCGAATCCAAATAGGAGCATGATTGGTAAGTTTCTGTTCAGTTGTTCAGTTACAATTAGTACAATGACTTGTCGTCGTCTGACTAAAACGACTTCTCTTGCATACTTCCACACTTTCTTTCGATCTGATATCCATGTATCCTACCCTAATAATTTTTTCATTCATG
Organism: Dictyocaulus viviparus; assembly: GCA_000816705.1. NCBI lineage: Eukaryota > Metazoa > Nematoda > Chromadorea > Rhabditida > Metastrongylidae > Dictyocaulus > Dictyocaulus viviparus. The sequence goes on from KN716569.1 coordinate 49,897, forward strand.
CTGCTTCTGCATCATTTTTGGGTATATGATATGATATGATTTGTGTTCCGTTGAAAACGTGTGCATTTTGTTGGCTGAATGCACCTGTTGTTTTTTTCATAATCAGTAGGTAGTTACATGAATGGTTGACAAACAAACTCCTATTGAATCGAGCTTTAAATATTTTCTATTGTAGTGAATGATCTATGTTTTCCTCTTCTAAGACATTGCTTGAAAGCTTTGCTCAGGGCATCTTGGTATGAATATGAAATTAACGTACATAGTAGGAAATGGCGCTATAAATATTTTAGAAAGCGCTTAATGAATCTAGTTTTTTTCTTCGTTTTCATCATATAAAGAACTTGTTATGCGTTCTTATGTGTGGAATCTTAAATATATTGCTACTTTACCTTTAATTCATTCTTTTCGTTAACATGAAGCGAATATAGTTTTCTTTATTCAAATTATTTTATACGGTGTTAGTTGTATTATGGATGAAGATTATATGTTGCTTTCCAGAAATGTTGCACATCATTATCCTTGTTGTCGTTCTCTGTGTCTAGCGATTGTACAGGAGTTATCCATTGGCTTCTAATTTGTCGAAGTTAGCAACGAATTTAAGTGGCTTCATATGGTGACTGCGTATTGTTGGATTTCACGCAGTGACTAGTTGCCTTTATTTTTGTCTTATTTATAACTTTATCTTCGTTTAGTTTTCGAAATGACTAATGATTCTGGAACTATGTTTTTGTAGATGGCAAAACACTTGGCGCCTTCTGTATCCTTGGGGAGAATTTAAAGGCTTTTTAATTTTGAAAATAATTATCACATTGTGCGTTGGTGCGCATTTTCCCACTCTAAGTGTTTCTGATGCAACAATTTTTGTTTCACGTTAGAATTTCAAGAAGACTAAAGTAGATTTAGCAGAAAATCTCTTTGAACACTTGTTTCTTACGACTGAAACAGTTCCACAAATTGTCCAGAGTTCTGACTGTCCAGCTGATTCATCACAGTTATTTATGTCAGTGGGTTTTTTTATACACAGTGACAGCAAAAAGTTTTTTTGTAGCTTATTGTTCGCTGTCGGACACAGATATACCCTGTTTCGTCGAAGCATTTTCATATTTTCTAATGTTGTGACTGAGAAATGCATGAATGCTTAGATTAAATGATGTTCTGGTAGGCAGCGAAGATTTTACACATATTAAAACTCTATGGTTTTATATAATGTCTTAGAACGAGAAAAATATAGGGCTATGAAAGCTGGAGTACAATGTTGTGCATGGTTTTCGATCAGTGACTTTTTTGAAATCATAACCGCTGTAATTATCGAGCTTAGTATCTCCGTTCATACTACAGTCGATCTCAGTATGTTTCTCTTTTCACATCTTGGATTTTTATAGACTACTTGTGTTTTGGCTACAGTTTTGTCTGTTGCCAAGCAGCCCATACTTTGTCATTGCTTTTCTATTCCGCTTTTCCTGAAGTTGGTATTTGTTGATGTCGTTCATGATAGTGATGTAAATGATAATTTGTGTAATATTAATGACTTCTTTGTGAATATCTAGCGATTTTAACACGTTTTTTAAAAAGCGCTTGACATTCCTGTATATGTTGTATTATTATCTCATCATATACTTTTTCCCTGCGTTATGGTTAAAGTGTCGAAAAAAAAGCCAGTATTATAGTTTTGCAAATTCAAGTTACATATGAAGGGATTGCTTCTATCTAAGTGCTATAGAGTGAGTTATAGAAGTCGGTTCTTAATAAGATTAGATAAAAGTAGTTGATATCCCTTCTGTGGGGTACGCCTACGCATTCATGTTCAACGTTACATCGTATAGGTGTTTGAATGTGAGCTTAGTCTATGTAGTAATTAGGGTTTGCCACTTTTACCGAGTTATCATTGCTGATCTTACCCAAATTCTGGTAACCATTTACCTACACCTGAGGAATAGCGGGGTTGGTAAGTTTGACGGGTATTTCGAACCAGATAGCGGAATGCATTTCTTTGTTGTAGCTTTACAACTGTGCCACGGGTCATTCGATTGTTTTTAATAGTTCTGAGAATACGGTGAGTACAATCTCTAAATGACATACAATATTTGTTTGCTGAAGGAAAATTTATGGAGTAAAAATATGTTTGAAAGATGTATAAGCAAATACAGCTATTTTAGCATCAATTTGTAAATTGCACTATACAAAGTTGTCAACGTTCGAAAGAAACATCAACGCTCGACTTTTTCACTAAAGTGGACAGGTGACGTAGTTGAGCGCAATGAGGCACTGTTAGGCAATATCATAGTGCAATTTCATTATGATAATGAAAATAAGTAGGCAAGCAAATCAAAATATTCTTTATTTTTAACTAATTGGAATATTGCGGAATTTCGGAATAACTACGTGTTTCTCTATTTGCTTAAATAGGAGTATTTTTTGAGGGAAAATTATATGGAATTCCAATACTAAAATGAATTGTCTAAAGCATTGGTTTGTATTTATTTATCTATTTATTTATTTATTTTATTTTATTTTCTATTTATTTATCCACAGTAGGCCTCTTTGAATATATTTCGGTCCATCATTTTTGGCTTCTTTGAGCAGATTTATGTTTTACCGAAGTAGAGTGTGTGTTAGATGTAGAATACGAGCGATTCTTTCAAAGAAGAAACAATAGTTTTTTTCTGCAGAATTAAGATTTTCTCTATATTATACTTACAGACAGTTTGATGTCACCAAGACTGGTACAACGAAAATTCCCTGCTTCCGATCGTGCATTGTTCTCTGCTGCACATGTTCCTTCCTCAAGTACTGTCAATGTGTGGATACCTCGTGCTACAATTATATCACCTAACCTGAGCAATTCAAATAGTCTTTCACGCATTGAAAAAAATGGAGTGAAAGTGTGAGTCTAGATGCTATTAGGTTTATTTATTTATTTATTTTTTGGATGCTATTATAAATTTGCTTCATTTGAGGTTACCTTTTTAATTTGAACGCTACGTTTTTAGGCGGTGGCGTGAAAAAATTTGGTAATAGTTGTTTATTGTTCCATTTCACACTGGAATACTAAAATTATAGTTGTCATCGATAATGCTTCTATATCTTATCGTAGCTCATTTAATATTCATCTATTTTTGTATCCTCTATGTTTCCATCTCACATAATCGGAAATAACTGAGTACCTGATTGCTTTTACCGTCGAATATTTTTATCTAACGCATGAAATATTCTTTGCAGTGATTTGGAGCGTCAGTGTGTGCAAGCTCGTTACTACAGTGAGCAGGAACGGAAACGTCAATACCGAATAGCTCTTAATTTTTTCAATAAGTACGATTGTTGCGTGTAGAATATTTAAATACTAGACTGAACTATTGGCTGTTTGTAGATAGTATTTCATAGTTTAGAAAACCAGAACGCGGTGTCCAGTTGTTGACGGCATGGCGATTTGTCGATGACTCGGCTGAATCACTTGCGAATTTACTTTTTGGAAGACGTGGTCTTAGCAAACAAATGATCGGAGAATATATAGCCACGTTGCACTCGACATTTCATTCATGTGTTTTGAAGTATGTCTGGATAATTACCGTTGTCGTATATGAACACTGGAGACATGTTTCAAGGACGTCGTTGTAGAACATTGTTTCCCATTAGAAGAGATATATAAATGATATAGAGCTTTGAATTATTATTAGGGATCAAATACTGACACTTTTATGAGCTACCGTTTTTATCCTGTTGACGCAATTCATTCAAACATGTACAATTTTTTTTTAATTCATAATGGAATAATGTTTTTAGATATTTCATTGGCTTAATAGACATTCGCGGAATGGAAGTTGATATGGCGCTGAGGAAAGCAATGCAGTACTTTTTTCTTCCAAGGGAGGCTGAAAAGATCGACAAGATCATTCAGGTATCTGTTTCATTTTAAACGTAATGCTACTTGAATAGCTTGAAGTAAGTCATAAAGAAATTGATATACTAAAAGCTGTTCTTAAACGTTTATCTCATTGTTTATTTCTAGGAATTCGCTCATCATTATGCTAGGTGCAATCCAAAAGAAACAAAACGGTTTAGAGGAGGCTGGGACACCATTCACATGATTGCTTTTGCTATCATCATGCTCAACACAGATCTACATTCCCCCAATATCAAGGTTCCTTTTTATCACTGATTTTCTTCTTTTCTTACTTTTTCTTATTTTCTTGAGTGAAAATTGTCTACATAAGAGGTTAATGAATGAGTTTTCTCAATTGGAACTCCTACTCTTTGTTAATTTTTTTTCAGTAAGATAGTTCGAATTTTTTAAAGAAACGAAAAAAAGCGCAGTATGAAAATAACTTTGAATTAACTTTTTTAAGTCGTCTCAAAAAATGCAACTCGAGCAGTTCATTCATAATCTTCGTGGGCAAGATAAACTACGCGGTGAAAAGGACGGTGTAGACATCGATCGGCAAGTTTATTGGAAAACTGATGCCTTTTAGCGTTTTCAATTGATGGAAATGGTATTTTTTTCCATTTAGTGTCTGCTTACAAGGGATTTATGAGCGAGTTCGTATCCAGGAAATTCGTCCTGGAGATGATCATGTGGCACAAGTTGCACGAGTTGACGCAGCATTTATTGGACGTGATAAACCCGTGAGTACGAGAACCAACAATTAATAAAGTTTCATTCATTTTCTTCATCTTTTGTTAAAATATGGGAATCTAATGAATTAATTCTTATTTACTCTACTACTTTCCTAAATACTAATATAATACTTAGGTCTATTTATGAATTCATGTAGTCGTGATACAGAAAGACGTGGTTGAGGTTTTTCTAGTAATTTATTCGGAGGGTTAGGATTGAATCATGTGAATTTATTTTACTTAGCTTTATGTTCTATTTTGAGTTTTCTATTTGTAATACTTTTCATTATTTCTACAAATTGATGAAACAATTTTTTCTATATGCATCACTCGTTGGTATTTTAGCGGTTAACTGAAACGCAAAGACGTCTAGTTTGTTATTGTCGCCTACAACAAGTGCTAGATCCGTTACGAAAACAGTCTGCAGGAAGTCACGAAAGAGATGTATTTTTGTTCAATGATATGCTAGTGGTTAGTGCACTCAGTTCTTTTTTCTCATCTTATTTTCCTCTTAAATCCGTTTTGTCTCCAAGATATCTTGAATTTTAGGTTGGTAAAGCTATAAACAAACGGCGATCATCATCTCGTACTTCTTACACGATGAAGCATTGGATACCCTTGTTAGGTGCATCTGTGCATGAGTTCAAGGTGTGTCCCCATTCAGTTCTGTTTCTTATACCTTTAACTTTGGAACCTGAGTGTTTTTAGAAAGGTTCATATGAATTTGGGTTGACTATCACATCTCCGTCACCAGATAATCATCAAATTCACTTCAATGCCAGAAATTACGATGACAGGTAAATGCTAGTGTTACTTGTACCGATGTATTTGTTATTTCGACAAATCTTTTGTAGTAATCCACGTAGTTTAATGAAGCTTGCTTTTTTTTGATGGTTTAAGTTCGTTCAGTTTGGTCATGTAGACAACACTTCCTAACTTCATATTTGTCTGTCTGAGTACTGAATATTTTGGTACGCTTTGCCTACCTACATTATTGAGTAGGTGTTAGGTAAAAAGCAAATTCTTCAATATTTACTATTTATAGCTTTTATTGGAATGGGTCGAAATATTGTACCTATTCTTAATTGATATCGTGAATAATGACGTTTCACACAAAAAATTACAATGAGAAATCAATAAATTTTATGATCACGATTGGGTTGTATGTAAAAGCATCTAACTTCATGTTTATTTCTTGGTTTATCCCTACAACGTAACAGTTACAAGTACTACGAATACTTACAGTGAATAAAAAGAAAAACATTTCGCTTGGAACCATGCATTTTATGCCCATATTTTGCCCACCGTGAGAAATTTCGTGAAGTTTTGTGACCCGAATGACACATCTGAGCGCTGTCCACGTCAAAATATGGTGAATGCCAATTTGTACGAATAAGCAGTATACTCGTATTGTAAAAGAACAAAGCAACTCACTAGTGAACTAAATTTCGCAGAAGGGATAGAAATTTGAGATCTCAACGATGCATATCACCAAAAATACTGTGAAGGCGTTGACCAGTTGCTCTTAGGTACGTTCTACATCAAATTTCACCATGCATTGCGAAGGTGAATTCATGTCTGTTGTTCTTATAATTTGCGACAACTAGCATCATTCTCTTAATGGTCTTTACTTCTCCAAATTGTAGTGGTTCATGGTGCCTGTGTGCCCTTCGTACTCTGGCCTGCCACGCGAGTCTTTACTTTGATTGCGGCGTGCACCTCAAACTTGGGTAATAAAACCTTTATTCAAACAAAACATAAATATACTACATCACGACAACAACAGCGATAATCAAGAATTAACGCAATAGAGTTAACACTTTCAATTCTACGAGACTTGGAATACAATGGAACAGCGACAAATAATCCAATAGTAAAGGTAGAAATGAGATTTGTCCTAGAGATGATGAGTAAGGAATACGGATGAGATGTCTGCTGCGGGTGCTTATATAGGGGATGCAGGGGTGGGCGGAGACAAGAGATGTTGAAATAGTGTCCTTTTCTTATGTTGACACCAGAGACTAATCACCATGTAAGTAACAACCGTACTCCGTTGTGGAGGATGTTTGCTACACAACGATGAGACCAATATACCGAGCTCGCAGTGTTGGCTTTGTTACCATTCTTTGTTTCTCCTATGATACGTATTTATTAGATTTGCGAGGGATGAGTCTAATCCTGATACGCCTTTTGTTAGAATGTAGTTGTATAATCAATAGAAATGACATAATTATTGTTATAGGTGTCGGTTTGTTGCCGATGTTATTGAGTCAATTCGTGAATCCTGTCAAATGGAAGAAGTTAGGCTTGTGTTGGAAATGGATGCACACACGCTTCGCACGGATAGTCAACGGGATAGCGGATTGTCAGAACTTGACGGGGTCGAATGCCCTTTAGCACGTCCAGGAAATTCAGTTCCATGTAATGCAGGCTTGGTGCCACCATTTCGACGACTATCTTTCAACTCTCTTGATTCGGGTGTTGTCGAGGAAATATGTGAGGGGAACTCCTAGACACTATTAGGACATTAATTTGTAATTATGAACATCTTGTCATTTTATAGCCACCTTTGAGTCTTTATTGGTCGTAAATGCACATTAGAATTTCGATCTTTTTACCTTCGTGGATGAAAATCGTGGTAATTTTATTCCAATCATTCGTATTCTCTGAGTTATGCATCCAAGGTTTCTGCTCTTTCAATGCTCGAGTGGCTTTTGCTCTTATTGTTCAATATAAGCTATTTTTGAAAACAATTCACTCATTTGCTAGTTGCTGTAGGTAATTAGTCTGTTTTACACATGTGGAAATATTTTGCACTCTCATCTGTCGTGGTCTCATTACGGCGCACGGTATATTCGTTCTCAAACACATAAAAGTCTGTTTTTTTCAGTTTATATAATGTATTGTAATATATTAACTGGTCGGTGCTCTCTGCCATTGAATGGATATGCTCATGTTTTTCGTATGTAGCTGGTCTACTGTTTGATTAACTAACTATTCGCTCTTGCCTCTCTGCATTGTGTCTTTGTGTTTTTTTTTTGCAATATCACCACAAGTCTTCAAAACCTAATCAGTTTCGCACATTTCACTTTTATCTGACTTTGTACGAGGTATGTCAATGAACATTTTCACGTTAATTCACTTTATGTTTCTAGGATTATTACATCTAAAATTAGTTAATTCTCATTTTATATCCCATTGCAGTGTTGTTGATGTCTTTTTCGTTTTTTTAGATTGTCATTTTCTCATATGATTGAATTTTGTCCAAAAATATACCAACATGTTGGAACCTTGCCAACTTTAGGGTATTGTGGTAGACGCATCGTAACCATTTACACTTCTAAGTCATAGTCGTTATGTTCTGATTATGTTTTAACAGTTTCTTCTACGTTTTGTCATTATAAATGTCTTAAAATACATGAAATATTCACAATTTGGGAATTTAGAAAGTGAAATGAAGAAGGGCGTTCCGATTACGTTTCGGTCATACATGATCTTGAATTTTGCCGTGTGAAACTCGTTGTTTCTTCATCAGTGATTCATTCGTAACCTCCTACATCTCCGAGGTGGAATCGAAAATTTATTGCTTTGGAGTCAAATTACATTGCTAGAGTTCCCAGCCTTCCACGTGTCACATTTCTTCTCTTGCACCTTCGACATCTTACTATCATATTATTCTCGTAGGATGAGTCATAACGACAGCAAGCACGCTCGAATGTGTTCGCTTTTAAATCGTAAAAGAAAAGTTGTAATGGAGGTGAAGAAAGTGGTACATTCCAAACCAGGTTCCTCATTGGAAAAAGATGAGACTGCAGAAGTAAGCGAACAAGTGGACCAAAAATATGAAGAAGATAAGCGGAAAGTGAGTTGAGATTGACGTGGTCGTTATGTTAAGCCATAGAAGAACGGTGCTAGATATAGCAAGGAGTTGTGCCATTTAATAATATGTGTCAACGATTACTGGTTGAATGTGACGTAAGGAGGTAGAGCATTGATCCAATATTTATCCATCAAACAGCTAGTCTTCATCGGTTAGTACCTAAAGATACACTCAGAGCTTTAGGCAAAAGAACTAATATTACGAGAAGCCAGAAGATCAAAGCAGCGCGCAGAATTAATTGGCCCTCAGGGCTGGTCAGTAAGTCAATTTTTAAAGCCGGAAATCAGACATCTTGTCTTTGCCATTTGTCGGTATTTCTACTTTATTGTATTTACTTTGAAATTGAAGGTTACGACCTAAAAGTCTTAACACAAACAAGCAATTCCTTCATCGTACGTTGGCTGCCACATTACCCGACAGGCGATTGAAAACACAGAAGTCTTCGAATGATCCATGAAATTCCATCTCTTACTTTCTGCACATAAAGTATTGTGACATAGTCTATATTGCATGCTTGTTATGATCGTATTATTTGCCTTTGATCTACAAAAGGCACTCTCGCGTCGATGCTCTGACTGTGATCCATGAAATTAATTTCGATCTTCTATACTTTGTTTTCCGTGTTTTTGATTTGCTGTATATAAAAATAGATTTCCGGACGTATTCTGTCATTTCTTAATCACCGAAGTTCAGATATATCGATAAACTTCAATATAGCCTATAACTGTATAATTCTAGCCAACCTCATCTGCTTCGATTTGGAAAAGCAGAAACTAGAACGAAATAGTACAACAGTTAATTGTGTGATGATTGATAGTATGAAAAATTTGCATATAATCATAATAGATGCGGTAAAATTTTGTGGAGAAAATGACTTTATTATTCTTTATGGCTCTTTAATTCTTTAAACTGCAATGCTCGTTATCATTTCTCTATCAGATACTTCTGTTCTGTTATTCCAATCGATACTTTTCATTAATCAGTTCGATAAGTTTAAATTCACATTAACATGTGCGTGTTTATGAGTTCGGTAATTTGCCGTATACAGTCACCTCTCTTGGCTCGGCAGTTTTTGCACTGCGATTCGGGAATAACGGTCGGAGAATCTGAAATGGAAATAAATTTGCATTTCAACTGATTTAATTAGAAGTGACATGATTTCAACATCAGATATGATCGATTTTCCCCATAAATATAGAATTTCAGGGAGAAAATGTCCACTTCTTTTTTTTTTGAAGATTCTTCACCAATATATTTTCATTTTGACTCATATTTATGTTACATTGAAAAAGTCAGCATAAAATTCAAAATAGATGGTAGCATAGAAGAACAGATCGTTCGTTGTTATTCCAGTCAAGCATATGCGCATAATTACCGCTATGATGAGGCAGTTATAAGTACCCATTGACTCTTTCCTGCTTATTCTTCGATGGTTCCTCTGCACGTTTATAAACATACATGCATAACATACATAAACACACACCTTCATAACATATAACATAAACATTCTACACTTACACTTAAGATAGCAATCTACTTCAATTTTAATTTTCATCATATATCTATTTGCTTAATGTAGTCTTCTAGGTCAGATAGCGCATCTAAATCTCTTGCGTTACACCTAACCTAGTTTTAGTACCACTTTCTTAACTACAGCGTTCATTATTTATTGTTCCGAAGTAAATCAGTTATCTTCAGTAATCTAGCATCACTTGTAGCCCGATTAAGTTCGCGGCGGCTCACCATACCTACCAACCCCACGCTATCCCTCCAGGGTCGGTAAATTTATGCCAGAAAAATCTGGGTGACATAACTGGCACTGATTGGGTAAAGAGTGGTGAATTCAAGTCACTGTATAGACCTGGCTTGCATTCAACCACCTACACGTTATCACGTTGAACACGAGTGCGTTGGCGCATCCCGTCACAAGGGATCGATCAACGCCAAAACTTATCGAATTTTATTTTATATCATATTGTAGTTCAACTGCGATTTAACTGTGCTGATATTTCCAGAGCTGTCATTGAGAATTAGGAACATTTTAAATTCAATACCTGAAGTAAATATGTTAGTAAGACGTGCTGTGTTACCAGTACTTACGTCCTTTCTAATTTCACAACAGTGATTTTGTAGAATTGTACGAGTTTTCAGATAATTTTATGCTGATTAGTAATGGTACCTTTACCTTGAATGAACATTGTAAATCCTTGTTAATATTCATTACAGCAGCAGCGTTGTCGAATTGCCCACAGTAGTGTGGAGCAGAGAAAAGGGTGACCAACTTTCTATTTGAGAAGAATTCGTATCCATCTTGCACTACCTGAAGAATGCGTTGAATTGCTCAACATAGTTATAACAATAGAGGAATAGTACCTAGTCGTGTTTCGTCATTCAGTACCAGCATTATTTATTGAAACTCAATATTCAAAAAAAGGAACTCTTATTGGATAGGACTGTTTCGTTCGAAAGCTTCTGTACTAAGCTTCTAATCAAGCTTACGTCTAAAACGCATATTTAGTCAAATGCGTTCAAGTGATTTCAGTTTTTGCATTCATCTTAAGAAGTTGACAAACCGCTTTTTTCTATTTCAAAGCACTCTAAGATATTGGTGGTGACCGGACATTTTCATAATTTCAAAAAGGTTAGTTAGTGTTATTATATAATACCGTTTGTGGAGAAAATTATGGTCAAAATGTTCATGAAAAGGCTCTAATGACATTAAAAGCTGACGGCAACTTTAATTGTTATGATGTTAACAGCGTCATAATAACTTGAAATGCTAGGCAAGATTTCAGCCATTTTGAATATGATGAGATTCATTCTTAAATGTAAAATAGAAGAACATTTATTCACAAGGAACTCTCTCATTTAAATTATGTGCATTAACTCATCTGAGGCGAATATTCAGAAATGGCAACATATGACCATTTTTTATACTTATTTTGAGTGAGGAAATAGATTCGAAGGCTCGTAGCTTTTGTAGAGCTCAGAGAGACCCAGCTGCTGGTGATGTTTTCTACAGACACATTGATTTAGTATTTCTAGCAAGTGTTCTACCTGATGAGCTCTCACAACACAATCAAATCCGAACTTGTCCAGTACGGTTTGTAAAACGTCAGGTCCAAAAGTGCAACTCACACCTCTATAAAAAAAGGTTTTTATTCCATCAGTTCTTGTTTAATCAAGTTAAGAACGATACCTTATGCTGAACTTAAATTGTTTGATTCTGATGTCGGGATCGGCCCATAGTAAATCAAGTGGTAACGAAGGATTTGGTGGATCCTGTAAGACATAATTGTATACGAGACAAAGCACTAGTTCAAAGTTTACCTGACTATTTTCTTAGAACGGACATCTTTCAGATAAGTTTTCGATCTGATGGTATGCTGTAAATTCCCTTCTGTACTATTCAGTATCTCAGGTAATGTTGTTCATGTTGGACCATGGGTTTATTTCATATAATGCCTTATACAACACTATTGGTAAGCACTTCGAATACATTCAGAATTGGTCCACGTTTTGATACATGTAGAATACTGAGAAGGTTTCCAACAATAGGTTAACGTGCTGATGTTACACCGGGACTTTGAACAGTCTTATACGAAATTTTCAGCTAAAACACTGAATCCATAGAGGCTTTTATCTATTAGCTTGACAAAGATGAAGCAAATATTTTGGTAGAGAGCTAGATCTTCCAATGATTTTGATGGCATAATCGTCGTTACTTTGTCAGGTTCTTCAATAATGAAAGCATGTTGCAAGTGGATTTAAGATAAACAGCTAAACTTGGACCATAGTTAATACAATTGGTTTAACGGTAAGTGAAAGATTGAGTTCGAAACGAGTTTGTGTGTTGATAAGATGTGGTCAAACTATGTTAAAAGCAGTGCTGGTTGTCCTTCAAGGTTATTTTTGTGACATTCAACCAAATTTGAAAGCATGGAATACTTAGATTATTTCGAGGAAGATTTTAAATTTTCCATGTAACACTGGACCTTCTCCTACAATGCACTACGTGTTCCATTGTTTCTTCGTTGATATATAAGTGAAAATTTGCATGACGCTTACATTTGAGTAGCATTACCATAGAATGAACACTACGTATGTATCCATTGCATAAAACTGATTTGTTGCATTCAAGTAATAATTTTTACATTAGAATTCCTTAATTGGTACGGTACTAGACACTGGCTGAACCGCCTTTGAATTTTTTTCCGAGGAAGAAGAAATCACTAGAGAATATAAGAAATAAAAACATATACATTGAGAGGTCGAGTTATAGCGTTGAGGATGTTGATAGAGTCTGCAGTGAGCATTTGTGGTGAAAGACCACCATGCATGCAGAGGATCCTATCCGAAATCACTGCAGTCAATGGCATCATGGCGAACACATCCTTAAAAAAGTAAAATATCACTTCAATACTATGTTCATTATACCTTGAGATCTATTGTTACTAAGAAATCAGTTTGTTCAATGATGTGATAAACACCACTTCCCACCATAATTGGAAGATTTATTTAGATGTTTTGCGATCCAACATTTTCATATTAAGTGATGAAATAATATCCAGTAGAATCAACGTAGTACGTAAGAGGAGAGTAAGGTTTAACCCCATGAAATTAACCACCATGAATTCTGTTGTCGTTTGGATTTCGGTCTATGGAAGAATACAGAGGCTGCACAGGCTGAATAGGATAGAATAAACGTTGACTCCTCTCAGCGGAGTCACCATATGCAAAGTAGAGTTAGAAGTGAGAAAAATAGTTGGGTTTTTACAATATCTAAAAACGGATCATCCAAGTATTTTTGTAAAGGTCTAAATAATGTAAACTTGAAGTTTTACATAATTTTTGAGACAAATACGATTTTGATAGTTGGCCTGAAATTTCCAACCGGCTCTAAGGAACTCAGCAAGGCGGTACTATAAACACACTCACTTTGTGAAACAACCAACAAAAATCAAACATGATCGTATAAACAAATGTACTAAGATCTATATGGGCCAGACTATTATAGGCATGAACAACAAGAAAGGAGATAAAAACACTTCAGCAAACAAGAAAATGAGAAGCGAGCCTTGCAACCTCTAGGAAGAATCAGAAGCGTTAAAGGCAACCGATTGATATCTATCGATGACCAGCGTGAATTCATATGACGCTGGTGATAATGAGGCCTATCATTAACAAAAAGGCGAATCTGTGGAGCAATTTACTCATAAAATCCTCTGGAAAATTAGTTCATAAGGTTGCCATGAGGTATTTAGCTTTTTTGAATTCCATTTCCACACAGTTTTCAAATGATAGGTGTAATTAGTCAAGGGCTTAACTAATAGCAATGAAAGAACTCGATTTGGACCAATTCTCGTAAGGTTTCGTTTTTGGATTGTTTTCTGTTTATGAAATGGAATACAACTACGTGTGTACCTGAAATGTATTGAAGAGTCGAGGACTGCTAAAGCGACGCACAATATCTTCATAGAAGCCGTATATCCTATTCACAATAACTGTTTCATGGTTGCCACGGAGCAGAAGAAAGTTCTCAGGAAATTTCAACTAAATTCATATTGTGTGAAACATTAGCCAGAAAAACAAAGAAAAAGAAAAGCAAAATAAGAAAAAAATTGATAGCCGGCTCCCACCGGACAAAGTACTCGCTTAAGAAATCATGTGGTCGACCACAAAAAACATTTCTTTTTCTCAAGTTTAGTAGATAGAATGACTTGAATTAACAAAAGGCTGTGGGCTTGGTAATATCCATCTAATTAGAATAATTTCATCTTTTCATCTTTAGAATAATTTTCATAGCAATCTAATGACTTAGAAGATGTATATATGCTACGTAGCGCTGCTTCAAGTGCGTATAAGGAGTGAGTCGTGGATCAAAAGCTACCTTGCACTTGTCTTCAGACACCTCCGGCTTTAGAAGATGGACTTCCCGATTCTGCTGTGTCGAGCCAACTCATAGTACATATTACAATACACATTCATGCATAATTGTCCTTAGGTGTGTACGAATACTATCCTGCACGTCGATTCGGCGAAAAGCCGACAATCTGATGACTAGGAAGTACATGGGAGGAGGTTAAGGTCGCCTATAGTAACAGAACTTTAGTTTACTCGATTCGATAGAGTGGCAAGATCCCCATGAGTCAACCAATTTTTTCAGTTTCCGCAGAACAGCTTTTCAAGTTGGAAATCGCAAGAAACAGTAAAATAAATGGGACTTAATTTCCTACTCCGGAAGACCCCCGATACGTCAGCGTCGCTTAGTACAAGTATGGAAAGGTTGTTGAAATCTCAGAGCCAAGCTAGGCTACCGAAACGTGAATGGATTAAGATGAAAATCTATACATACAACGCACGAATACTTGCATCAGAATCTTCCATAAAAGATCTTCTAGTGCAAGCTAAGAAATCAAGTACGACGTCGTTGTTTTAGCCGAAACAAGGAGATACCGGCCACCCAGCGTTGTATGCGGCATTGGAAAACTGTTACTTGGAACTTGCGGTAACAAAGGTGTGATTGGCACAGGTGTAATCGTAAATTTAAACTTAGTCATAAACATCGATTCTTTTGAGCAAATAACGGCACAAATAATAAGTTCAACATTGAAAAGTCGTGGTACGAGTTCTTAAAATTTTCATTGTCTACGCTCCTGCATCTTACTACATTTGAGATTCACTCGAATCGTTTTATATCGACTTGGAAAAGTTCTATTCCAAAGACCACACAAAGTCACTGTTGACAATCTTGATGCTAAAATTGACCATAGAAAAACGACACATTAACATGCATATGGAGTGAATAAAGAGATTGGTTCTCAGAGGTTATCATGACGAGCAAGATGATCCATACTGAATCTCAATTTCAAAGGCCTCTAGCCTCTAATGGACGTCAGAATCTTCTTGATAGCCAAGTTCATCTATAAACATTTTCCTTCCAAAATCCGACATCCTACTTCGTTTGTAAAGATACGTTCTGCCCTGGACCAGACAGAGTTAGATCAGAGCACTTGGAGAATTTGCCGCCAGTTCTCATTAAAACACTCGCTAGACTTTTCACACTATCTATTGGAGCGCAAAGTTATAAACTTTTTTCAAAGTTTTTTCTTCAAAGTTTCTTTTCCAATTTCAAAACCGTGTTGCGTAACAAAAAGGGAGACGTTCGTTACCTTGGCCACTATCGCCAAATCTGTCCCTTGTCTGTTGTCTGTCAGCTTTTCGCACGACTCATCCTTAATAGGATTGGTAAAACATCAGACGAAGAACAACTGAGTGAGCAAGGAATTAGCATTTTTAAAAAGGGTTTAGCACGATGGACCATATTTATACAATCGCAAGACTCACAGAAGTATTACGAGAGTATGAGAAACCACTCTATATTATCCTCATCGATCTTAAGAAAACTTTCGATTCTGTAGAAACAGAAGCGGTTATGGAAATTGACCAATTACGCGCTTCCAACTCCATATATCAAGATTCTTCTTAAATTATACTCCCGTTCTGTAAATACATCATCACCAACGTTAAAATGGGGGTTTGACAAAGCTGTTCACAGCCACGCTCTAAAATATGCGAAAATTTATATAGGACGATAAGGGAGTGGAAATCGACAGTCGGCAACCTAACCATCTTCGCTTTGCCGATGATATCGTATTTCATACAGCAAACATCGAACAAGCGAAACAAATGATAGCCAACTTCCACAGTGCTTGTGAAGAAATCGTCCTCGAGTAACACCTCATGAAGAATGGATACGTTGCTAATACCCCTTTTATAGTCAACTATAAAGACATCTCAGAATGTTGAAACCCTATCGTCAGATCTAGGTCATGAGATTGATGTGATGAACAACATAACACTACAGCGTAACAGAAGAAAACGACTGGCTTGCGAAGGACATGAAAACCGAACCCACTTTTCCGATACGACGGTTCTTACTGCCTCAACGTATGTTTCAGATACTTGAATATTACGAAAGCAGGATAAACGATTAGTGAGCGTAATACAACTCTCCATCAAAAAGGTGACGTTTAGCGTTTCAAATATAACACAAGAGAAAAAGTGAATATGAAGTTTTGACCTACGTCAGCGATCAAAGATCGGAGACGCTGTCATAAACGTCAAGCTACCGAAGATTACATGGTCACGACACGTGATGTGTATTAAAGATGAGCGGTGGACACCATCTATAAATGACTGGATTCCGCTGGACTTCAAACATACGGCAGGATGATCACCAACTCGATGGTCGGAATTCTTCACGAAGGCTTAGAAGGAATGCTCAGCGAATCATGAGATACGAAAAAAACCCATTAGAGTTCTCTCACGCGCAGTAGAGAGAAATGAAAGTTCGCTGGTGTCCGTACGACTTTGTCGTTATAACCGAACTAAACAACTCTGTATTTCAGGTATTTACGAGATGCCCAATGTATTACGAAGTATTTACAAATAAATAAATAAGGATTGAAATCATGAAGAATGTACGTTATAGAACTCAACCTTCAAAGCAAATAAAAGCAGTATCGTCTCCAAGCTCCACCGACCACGATCGATGTAGTCGCCAAGGAACAAATAGTTTACAGTTGGAGGCCAGCCAATCTGAGTCAATTCTCTCCTTTGTTTTC
The DNA here is from genome assembly GCA_000816705.1 of Dictyocaulus viviparus. Taxonomy (NCBI): domain Eukaryota; kingdom Metazoa; phylum Nematoda; class Chromadorea; order Rhabditida; family Metastrongylidae; genus Dictyocaulus; species Dictyocaulus viviparus. Next base: position 67,015 of record KN716569.1, read on the forward strand.
TGAGTCTCATGTTAAAATTGTACGTCGTGAATTTATAAAATCAAATTTTAAAATGAAAGTCTCCTAGTACTGTTACAATCTTTTGCTTTGTTCTTTTAATGTTATATATACAATAATCGGTAATGCATTATTGGTTGCTATACTATAAATACCATGTTGAATATTCTGAGAAGATCGCTTAGCTGCCCGTGAATATCTCCACAAATACTTAATGGCGCTGAACATTCTAGCATCATCGGTTGTGAAGCAAACACCTCTTTTGCCATAATTATAAAATCCATCATTTCCTAAAAGTAATTCACCTCCTCTTAAGTATATGTTGATGCTGTAAACTACATTAACATTCATTATTACACAACAAACTGGTCAGGCAAAGTTTAAACAGAGGTAGTAAATAATATCATATAACCAACAGCAATATTACGACCTCTACCGTCCCTTCAATTGAAAAAGGGTAACATCTTTTCATCCTCATAAAAATCAGGCAACGAACTACGTAGTTTAAACGTACTAAATGGATAACGGTTGTACCCAGGACAAATAGTGCTTCTACACAGTGACGCTCTACCAGACTTCTTCGTTGAAATCATTACATCTGTTCACTAGCTTCTCTTCTCTTATAGCTTGGCAAATAATGTCGTCTCTTTCGTTTTATTTTCAACCAAGTTTTCAAGTTGAAATATACGATAGAAACAGAGTTTGATTATGACTTGCCATCTCAGGAATGGTTGTTGTACATCCAGTGCCAGGTTTGCCGAGGTTTACCATTCTTTGTAGAATTGAGTCTACGTCGATCTTCTTTGATGTATAAGTTGAATTATCTTCTGAACGTTAAACAACAACTATGACCATTCAGCTATAACGAAACAGAATTTTGAACGTTCTTACTATTATCTGAAATCATTTCGAGTGGATTTTATCCGTAGATTAAAACGTTGCCAGTTGTTTTTCTAAAATAAAAAAGAAAACTGCCTAAAACAAAAGAATAATAATACTTCAAGAAACATCAATAATTGCTACCATAAATAGACATCTCATAAAGCTAGATCTCTTTCAAAATGGTCAGAGTGTAAATACGTATCGTTCAAATATCGATATGATAAAATTATTGACGTCTTCATCTGGCTTACTTAAACAGAAGAACACCATTCCTTTGTCTTATGAATTTACAATATTCACAAGACTTTCAACTACCTAGCACTTTTACAACCGTCATAAATCGTTGTTGAAAACACTATGATCCTTATAGCGCTGTGTAAAAAAAGAATTTAAATCCACTGATTAACAGCCAACGAACCTCCTTCACTGAGGAATCTCAAGCCAGTTGGTCGCGAGGCTACGTAGGGTAACACCAGGTGGCGGATACGTGGTGAATCGCGGACCAAAAGCGACAATGCACCTGCCTTGAGACACGAGTAGATTCAAAGGATGGGCTCCTTGATTTTGCTGTGCTGCTCAACTCATGCCTTCTGTATGCACATGATTATGACTACGATTATGTTGTTCCAAACTTCCGAAATCCAACATGCTATTTCTTCTTTAAAAAATCATACTGCTCCAGGGCCAGAAACGATATGACCAGAACATCTTAAGAATCCAACGCCAGTTTTCATAAAGCACTGGCTCGACTCTTCACACGCTACCTGTCCGAATGCAAAGTTTGAAGTCAATGAAAACTAGGAAGACCGTGTTGCTGCACAAAAAGGTTGACGTTCACGACATTGGTAATAATCCCCTAATCTGTCTGTTGTCTGTCATGTGTAATCTTCTCACACGAGTCATCTTAACAGAATTGGCAGAGCACTAGACGTAGAACAAACGCGTGAGTGAGGAGGGTTTCGAAAAGGGTTTAGCACGAGGGACCACATTTATACAATCACAAGACTCATAGAAGTATCACGAAAGTATAAGAAACCACTATGTCTCACGTTTATCATATAAGAGAGAGCTTATTTATCTTATAAGAGAGCTTCTGATTCTGTAGAGAGAGAAGCGGTCACAAAAGTGTTAACTAATCAGAGGTTTCTTCTTCGTATATCAAGATTCTTCGTGAGCTATATAAGAATTTTACCACCAAAATTATCCCGTTCTATAAAGACATCATCGTCGACGTTGAAAGAGGGTTTCGACAAGGCGATGTTTCGCCAAGGCAGTTCACCGCCACTCTTGAGAACTTGCGGTAATTTAAATGGGACGGTATGGGAGCGAACATCAACGATTTCATCATCTTTGCTTCGCCGATGATATCGCATTTATTCCACCAAACATCGAGCAAACGAAACAAATGTTAGCCGAGTTCAACAGTGCTTGTGTAAAAATTGGACTCAAGATTAAACCTCCAGAAGACGATGTTTATGAAGAACGGATGCGTCGCTGATCCCCCATTTAAAACGATATATAATAACGGAAACGAGCGACTCGGGGAACATATAAGAGCATCGGGGACATAGTGAAGAGGACAAAGAAGACAATGCTCCGGACCCGCCTTTTTAATATAACTGTCCTTCATGGCTTAACGTTTGCTTCAGAAACTTCGACATTATGAAAGCAAGATGAACGTCCATTAAACACAATACTACGCTCTGCCGAAAGTGTGATGCTTGGCGTTTCCCGTATCACACAACTGGAAGAAAGAATACGATGTCCTGCTCTACATCAACAGTTAAAAATCAGAAATTCAAACATACACGCCAAGCTTTCAAGATTTGGTGGGCCGAACACTTGATGCGCGTGAACGATGACCGGTGAACACAAGCTGCAAGTGATCACATCCCACTTGACATCAGACGCACTGCAGGAAGACCACCAGTTCGATGGTTTGACCTCTTCACCATGGTCTTCAACGAATCCCTAGAGCGAAAAGAATTCATTAGAGTACCCTCGCGCACGCTAGGTACACATGGAAAATTTAGTGATGCCCGCTCATCTTGGTTGATTAGCAGCGGGAAACCACGTAAGCAAGTGCTAGTGACATCTCCACTGAAAATAAGTGGAGCATTGACTGAACACCGACCGAAGACTTCGGTAGTGCAGACGTTAGTAGGCTAGACCACACATCTGTACTATGCGGGTTCTATTTATTCGTACGGTCCATGATTTTATGATCCACTAAGCATCGTTAGTGTATAAAATTTAGAAAAATGAAATCATCATAATCTGTTATAGTTTGTAGGGAAGAATAAGTAAATAACTATTTAAGGATGTAAATTTGTATTTGAAACTTGTTTTATGAAAACAAAATTAAAATTTTGAAATCTGTATTTTTATCTAATCAGTAAATTAGCGTGCGATGTGAAAACCAACAGTAAAAGTTGAAAGTCAAAGAGGAAAATTTGAAAGTACTTCAACCATATTAATACACCGTAAAAGATTTCGAAAAATTATTTATAGTATGTTACACCAATTGCTTGATGTCTTCTTCTGCAACTATAGTTCCCACTACCGTTCGAGTACCATTTGTATTTCACTCACAGACATACCTTACCTTTCACACTTTTGGGGCATTGGACTGGCACCAAAATCATCTATGGCTATAAGGATGCATTAATTTGGTTTAATTAGTCATCATAACTCATCATGGTGAGCAAGTTCCCATTCAATCAGCTTCACAATTCATGACGACGTCAAATTTGTGATGCATTTCACATGGTTTAAATGATGCTAAGCCTTCGAACTTAAATTACCTACGAAATAAATATGAACCAACTCACAGAAAACTTTTCCAAAAATATTGATGGACTTGATACAACAACAGATTTCAGACGGTCGTTGACCACAAAACTACCACCAGCTTTTCTTTGTCTTCCTTGTAGAGCCGACGTGGTAGAAACTGAAAGCGTAAGAAATGATTTATTCTCTACACTACTCGAAGTAATCATTATTGTTTGGTAACATGAATCCGTATAAGGATAATGCTAATTTTATCACCATCGACCTCTGAGGTGAAATGTGTTTTCCTGTATGCTAATCATTTTGCAATATTATCTTGTTTCGTTCACCTTCATAAATGCTGTTGTGTTAAACGCATAGGAACGTTGTTTTTGGAATGGCACTGAACTGAGTTTACGCTTTAACTTTCCTCCAGCATATCGAGTTGTGCTAGACGTGCGCTTCACTGAATGAAGTTCTCAACTTCAATGCTTCATCTTCATGATTATCCATCGTGGGTATCAACAAACAATTTTCGTTAATGGCAAGTAGCTTACAGAAAGAAACTCGGCTATCGACACTCATATTCATTACAACTAAATAGGGTCTTCTAAATGAAAATTTTTTTATAAATCTAGTTTCGAATGTTTTTAGCACTAAAATCTTCTTTTACCTCAAATTTCTACTCTCACAACATTCACTCTTTTTTTAATCGCTTTGATTTAGTCAAGGTTTTTGGCTTTCAAAATAACGTGCCGTTATCGTACAGGTTGTACGGGACCGATTATAATACTCTGCTGTTATTCTCGAAACGAATGAAAGGTAGATCGACTTTAAAATAACTGATATTCGTGTTGAGAGAAAATGACATCACGTCGACCAACGGCTGTTTTGTTGCGTCCATTATCAAGACGCATTCATCAAATGCTTTCATGAAACTCATTCAGTTTCTCATGAATCGAACTCTTTCTCAATATACCATTAAGTGAAAAGAAGTACCATTGCTAATACTGGATGTGCTTTTAATACTTCACTGATAATCACAATGGTGATTATATGTTCTACTGAATCAGAACTATTCTGATAACGTTGTTCAATCGACTGCTAGCTAGGTATTTCTCACTGTTGAAGATTGATCATTTCTGTTCAAAAAAAACGCTCATCTTGAGAATTTCCTCCGTCATATGCGTTGAAGTGTATCGACAAAGTATTACAAGTATTGTTCTGTACTAACGTGTCCGTAGTACTTTTGTACTACTTTAATTTACTTACGCATTTTCAGTTCAAACTGAAACAGTAACATGATTTTGTGGTGATTTTTTACGTTACTATTCGGAACTTGTGTAATACCTGAATGGCATTCGTGTGATGTGGCGCAACTGCTGTCGACTTAACTCATTCCCTATATCAAAGATCACTATCACCGCATCTGTCGTGTTAATTTTTATATTCGCATTTTCGTTTGAACCGCTTTTTTTTTCCTCGTTTCAATTCTGACTAACTGCGCTGAAATTCTTCAAAGAAAACTTCTACCTACGTGCTACACTATGTGTGGATAGAACAAAAACAATCCAAACCAATCGTTCAACATTGCTTAGATTAAAGTTTTTATGATAAATTTATACTCTAAACATGGATCGTTCTGGTTTTTGAATTAATGATTTGTATCGGAAGAGTCAACATAGTAGTCTAACAATGAAGGACCATCTATTTTGGAAGCGTCCACTTCTCATTGTATTGATTGATGTAATGTGAGGACAAATATCGTTTCTTATGCAGTTAAAAAACAGTAGCCATCGTTGAAACTCAACACTTCTCTACATCGTAGTTACTGGAATTTGGTAAAACTACGATCCTCTAATTCTTCATAATATCGCAAAAACTTTATCAAACTATATTATGGCATTGACATAGCTTTCATCGTTTATTGATTGATTATAACACAATCGCTTACAGCATTGTGCATAATAAAGGCCAATTCATTACTGCACAGTGTTTATCGAGTTGTGTAAAAACAAAACCTCCTTGAGGAATATCCGAGCGATGTTGTTCGTTTTTTCTCTTTCGATTCTTATTGCTCGACCATTGAAATGTTACAAATCTGCGTTCGGTTTCTTTTTTCCACAATACTAAAATGCCATGGGAAACGTTCTCTATTGTTCTTATCGATAAAGCATTGACATTGATTTTTTCCAAGTGACGTCATAAAAACTGTTATTATTATAATTATTATTATTATCGTTATTTGATCAGAAACGATATATTTCTATAATGATCTGACGCTCTTATAGAAGTGTTGTGACTTTTTGTGTAGTTGATAGCTTCTTATCAACGTTATCCATTAGTTATCGATAGAACTCAATTGGATTTATCACAGAATTGCTCTCGATCGATATTCCCGATGATCAAACGTCTCAGAGAACATCTCATATTCTCCGTTAATAGTGATATCATATCAATTATACTTCTTGTAACATATTGTCTATATATTCCTTACAATACTGATTGCATAAGAAACTACCTAAGCAGTCGAAAAATAAAGCTAAATGGAGGAGGAGGAGGAGATTTGCTATTAAATATGGTGTATTTCAAGATTAAATTTTGTAATTATATAAATGCTCGATATCAACATCCGTCTACAAGCTTTTGTTTTTTAGGAAATAATTACTATTTGGAATTGTGCTGACTTGGCAGCAAAACTCATTGAAGCATTGAGTGGTCAGGTCATATAGCGAGGGCCTTGGCAGAGTAATGGATCAGCACGGCAAACCGGACTTCTGTAAGGGCGGGTACGAGTCCCGACTAAGGCTCCGAGTTTTGCGACCAACTCAGCGCAATTCCAGATATTCTAATATCCTTGCAAATCATGGCACAATTATGGTAATTGTAAAATAAAATTATACGTTGTGATATTTACTATTGTTCGACTTCCTGTGTTTAAAAACGACGTTAAAATCAACACCAGTCAAACTAATCCATTCTTTTTTAGCCATAACGATTCTATCGGATTAAAGAGTGAATTTCTCGAAAAATTCCGAACTGACGGAAAACAGACATCCGATCCTATTTGAAAGCTCGGAGATTTCCGCAAAGCCATGGGCTTTGTGAAATACAAAATTTACCTCAATGTATCGATCTGTTCTCAATGAATCGATTACTTCTTTCCTTCTTTCCATATTCACGCCCTAATATAACGATTAGTTGATGTTTTCTATTATGCCTTTAATAACTACAGCTGGTAATCCAGTTTTGTAGATCGAAGATGACTAAGGATTTTTAAAGTTTCACTATGCATAAACATAGTGAGGCATCAGGATAGCATTTTCTACAGTCTTCGTACGCAGTAAATCGATTATGCTGATTTCTGACAAGCGGTAGTTCTAATCTGTTAGATTTGCCTAATTCCCTCAAGCAATTTTTGACATTATCGAATGTCACCCTTCTTAAACGCCATGAAAAATCCATGGATTTTGTTTTTATAACGGCGCAACATCTTCGTTATCGATATATTTTACTAACAGACTTTCGCTAATCGAGTTGAGCTTTTGTTTACCACTTCTTCTTTTCGTAAGAATCAAAAAAGAAAAAAAAAAAACTACTGTATTGTGGTTATTTTCGAACCATATCACTTGGATAAATCATATATCCTCAATGCTGAATCAAATAAAGAACTAGGAACCTTAGGTGGGAGTCAAACCCGTACCTCACAGATGCCTGGTTAGGTGTGCTACCAATTCCCCTACCGAGGTCATTATCCTGCGATTACTATCCACCATATTCTTTTGTCCCTTAAATATAAAGGCGCGTTTCTGCTAATTTTGTAAAGTGACATTCAAGTGAAAGTCGCATTAAGAAAGGCTTACTAATCGCCTAGAAAAAGGGTTTGTTTGGTTATACGAAAATGAAAGTGAGAGCCAATCATTAATGTATCTTCACCCCATATTCCACAAGATTATTGTAATAACATCAGAAAAGGCACAATATTACTCTCCGTTCTTGTGAACTGGAAGCTGAATGTAGAGGTTAGGGTATCAATGAGGATTGCTATAGAAAGCGCCATAGTTATTCTATACTCTCTAAATGTTTATAGTACGTTAAATTAGAACATTTTTAAACATTTAAGCTCTGCACCCAACACTGGCCTCGGCGGTGTACGCCCTCTGAATATCAGATTAGGATTTCGATTTTGAATTTTCTAAAAGAGTGAATCACAGGAGCTGAGGTTAAATGTTTCTACCTACCAACACCAATGTACAACAATAATGCCTTTATCAGAATCTTAAAAAGTTTATATGAGATGTTTCAGATAACCGTTATATGACTAACATTTACAATGACTTTAGGTAACCAACCTATGTCACTCCGAAAAGATAAAAGGGATTAGCTTAATTGGAGACGTACTCCAATTAAGTATCTCAACCTTCTGATCTTCTTAACTTGTATTGAGTAACACTGCGACACGTCTTATCACATCCACGTTTTCTGGATAGACAAAAAAAGATATCGGCTCATCAATGTACCAGTTGAATTGGCCAAGTTAAGCCATTTTGTTATGGAAAAGCATTTATATAAATAAGAGCAATATAAGCATTCCGAAATTCCTACTTCGATCGTCTCACTAACTGTTTCTACTTGTCATCGACTATTAACAGAAGAAAAGAATTGTCATTCCAGCAAATTCCCATTTCGAAATTCAACTAAATGTATTTTATAGAGCACATCATATAAACGGAATGAAAATTTTATCTCCTTAACTTTTAAAAAGGGGATTTTTACAAATTTTAAGCTAGCGTTCGTGTAATAGAGAAGCATATAATGGACGTCGTACGAGAGTTCAAAGCGAGTTAAACGAAAGTGTTAGTAGCATTGCAGTGCGCAGATGTCGAATTGCCAGTTCGATTCCACTCGTGCCGGACCAACCGACCTTACTTCACTCATGGCTAAATATATAGTTACAACTTGTCTGGAAGATCAAAAGACATTGATTTAGAAGCGGTTAGTTGTCAAAAGTGACTAGCAAAAATCAAATCTAATATTATCTCTTACGGTGTCTGATACCATATTATGGCATGTGTGGTGGGATTATTTTTTTTTATTTTTATGTTGAAAGTTATACTCTAGCAGTATATCAATGAGATACTAAGTAATTGAATAATATGAATCAGCTGTGGCGTTGCTTAATTTCCATGTAATGTACCATGTAATTGTATTCAGAGTGACATCGTGGATATTATTGTATGTTGTTCTGCTCTGATCTGATGTGAACAGTTTATCTAAGCCAGTTCTCCTATCTTCCCAGATTTGACCGTTACCAATACTCTTACCCTGGAAGGATGTTGAACTTAATAAGGCTCTAGGAGGGTAAAAAACCAAAGTGCTCTTAATATGAAGCGGCACCTCCTACCATTATGCTGCTTGCCTGCTTTGTACGAAGCAGTAATATAGAATAGTAATAGTAAATGTAATAGTAATAGCACTAATATAAAAAATACAAGCAAGCACATTTTTCCAAGAAATTGTTAAGTTCAAGTACAAATCAATGTTGTAAGAAGCATAATATAGCGAAGTTCACTGAATTACATTGTGCGTGTCCAAAGCAGATAGAACGAACGACTTACAGTTGCGAATCAATCAATACTGCTAAGCAAGAATAATCAAATTTGAAGAGGACGGAATGAAACTTGGGAATGTGGCCAGCTGGCCGTATTTGTGAGCACGTAAACCGTTGTGATGTGCAAGGCTTTCCGAAACTTTAAAAGACTGCCAGAGACTACGCTGTTGAAAATGCCTTAAGAAAAACACTTATTATTAAATTAGCTAAAAAATTGGTTAAGTTTTAGATTGAAATTGCAACTAGTAAAAGTGTTTACAACTGATTACGTAAATAAGGACACATAATTGGATGTATCAAAGAATCACTGACATTGATTCGTTAGATGACTAATTGAGTTAAACGGCATAGAAGTAAAGTGCACAGACGTTGTAAACAACGCATGTATTGCAGTATATGAAACTTTATCACTCGGATATCGATTCCTATATCCTCAAGTATCGATCGAAACCAGATACGAACATCATTGTATCACGATAATTTTCGTTCATTGCATTATTCTAAATATAGTTTGACGACTTTCGAAAGCGAATACGCATACCACATTCGGAACGATGTTCTACTTCAAATGTGAATTGCTTATAACCGCAAAATGTTATTGTGAAATATCACAGAATTTTAGATTAGTGATATGTCTGACGAAAAGTTTGAGGTGAAAGAGAGCGATATGGAAGAGGCAGAACAGGCAGTAGTGATCGGAATAGTACGAGAAGCTCAGCGATTATATAGTATTGACAAGGTATACAATTTTGAGTGAAATCACTCAAGTTTTCTAGTACCTCCAGAAGGTATCTCCATCTTGCGGTTTGTCTAAAAAATTACCGTCAATTATCTTAAAAGGTGCATAGTTTTTGCAATTAACTTTGTTATTGTGATAGTTAATAGTTGATAAAAGTTGCACGCTATCTATTGCAATAGAGATTTTTATCAATCTTAGTTACTTTCATGCTTCAACTAGGAAATTTAAATTTCAGAAAATTGTCAGTCAACCACACTTTTCACTAGTATGCAAGCTGTTATACTTTGAGACTGCACGATCGATATCTTGCTGCACTTTCAGCTTTTTTATTGTCTGATTGTGAGCACATGTAATTTTAGCTTGCGCTTTTTGTAATCGCCTCAATTCAATCCTTTTTACAAACTGAACTGTGTAGTGCTTAACTTAACAGTTGATATGGAAGAACTTGGAGTTTCAGAAAAATGGTCATGTCGACGAAATTGTTAGGACTGTATAGTTGCAGAAACTATTAAGTGACGTTTCCCGAATGGAACTAGTGACCTTAGCGGGAATTTCGAAACATTGACACTTTTTGCTTCCTTTTCCGCACTAACTCAAAGATACATTAGAGTTTTGAAGTCATCTGATTCTAATCTTATTGAATTTGGTAATGATCTTCAAGCAATATTGCTCCTTCTGCAATACTTTTACAAACCAATTTTGAATTGCTAAGAAATAAACTTTTACTTTTATTTTTTTAGGACGTAGCAGCATTCATTAAAGAAGAATTGGATAAGCAACTGGGATCAACCTGGCATACGATTTGTGGAAAATGCTTTGGCTCTAGAGTGTCATACGAGATGGGCCACTTTTTACTGCTCAAATGCAACAAAGTAAGTAGATGGCCCAACAAAGTTTGAAACAGAGCAAATTACCCTGCAAAATTTTGTTTCCCCAAACACTAATGCTCAGTTTGAAAGTTGGCCAATTGTATAACTGGCCAAAAATATTGGTATGCCAAGATGTTGAGTAGCCGCAAAATTTGGAAGCTCAGTCATTGCTCGAACCCGCATCCCACATGTCTCTCGCATAACAAAGATCTCCACAGTGTAATATTCGGTAGCATAACAAACCGGGATTTTGTGAGATTCAAGATCAATTTCCATCTTGGTTCCAAAGTCTTGTGATTAACTCAAAATGACGATATACCAGTGCGTCCACTGATAACGTATCAGAGTTGTTAAAAAATAAAATACTTACTAGGCTGAAATATATGTACGCTTACAGTTCTTCCGAGAATAAATGACAAACGAATGAGTTTTTCCACTAGAAAAGTGTGACTGCACGTCCTGCGTACCTGGTCTTGCCAGTGTGAACCACCATGATCGGTCCACCACTATTATTTCTCGCACAAAAGCGCTAATAAATCCAATTTCAGGTTAACGTGATGGTTTTCAAATGTGGATATTAATGCGATATTCAAGATTTCATATTCTTTTCTGCACAGTAAACTTACCCGACAACGCAGAATAAGCAAGCGTTCGAAGAATTGCAAGATTTCCCGAATCATTTATACGTTTATATATTATTTTTGAACATAATCCTTCGTACTACGCGACAGCTGCACATTGCATAATAATTTTCCAAGGTTAGAAACCGCACATGAATATTTATTAAATCATTGTGTGGTTTTAACAAGTAACAAGTTGAATATTACCATCAAAATCTACCATGATAGCGAACTAAAAATACGCATTTTTACAGAAAAAAAAGAAACTACTGCGGTTCATATTCAAGACCAAGACCAAATTTGTGAGCGTCATTCGAGATCAGGTTGAGTTGACTCGACAAAGTGATTTTCAGTTCAGGAGAAAGATTATTCGTTACGGCTAGTGCAACCTAAAACATTTGCGAGTGTTCACAGCAAAATCTCATAAGATTTCAAACAATAATACGCACCTGACTGTGGTTGTTTAATTTTCCACGAAGTACCACATCCTTTGTAGGACAGTACTTGGAAGCAAGACCAAACTCAACCCCGCTGCCTCCAACCTATAAATAGATATACGAAACACTTAAAACTTAACACCGCTATTAGAATACATAACCAGGTATTTACAAGTACGCCTGCACCATTCAGTTAAATATTTCTAGGGAACAGTCTCTTGCTCAAGATCCAATTAACTCTAAGTTGACAAATGCACTTCTACATTAGAACCGTTTGCTCTTTTTCGCCTTAAGTTTCGCACATGGACGATCTTCAAGTTTACAAAAACCCCTATTTCTTTAAACATCAGACGGGGATATGGAAATCTTATGGTCTGGAAAATTACGCTGCACATTTTTCTACAAGCATAATTTCTATGTATTCCACATTTATATTCCTAGTTTACATTCCTAAATTTCGAGTCATTGTTAAGTTGGCGAGTGAATTGTAAGCTGCTTGTCAGTTCTTTGTTCCACTCCACGCAAATTTCACATGTATCATGCATCAATAAAGTCCCTTATGGTCATTACATAGATTCATAGATTCACTAATGGTTTCATAGATTCTACTACGTTAATCATACACGTACCATTAACATGGAATTATTTCAACATAAAATTTTTACTAACAAAAAGATTGGATAAAAAAAATAAGGTTAACTTTAGCGTCCACCAATTCTTGTTGTGAAATGCGCCTATGTATTCGTGTTGAATGTGATATCGTAAAGGTGGCTGAATGCAAACCTAATCTGTAGAGTGTCTCTTCAGTCGACCACTCTTCATCAAGTCAGTGATTGTTTATACCTAGGTTTGTGTGGTGCCAATTTAACGACCCCGGAGGAATGGCATGCTCGGTATACCCGTGAGACGACCTCAATTATCATTCGGGCTTGCGTATCACTATGTACCCTCCACCAGAGCGCTACGCCCCCTCAATTTGAAAATTAATGCAAAAATTTTGTTACTATTCCATAAAACATTAATCCTACAACTAGACACGTTGTGAGGACCGCAGTAGTGTATTTCTTTGAAGAAATACTTAATCAAGTGTGGAAAAGAAAAGAAATCTAGTTCCGAAGACAATACATTTGGAAGCACAGTGCTTACCTTCCATCCAAGCATGGTCCCAATTTCAACATTGGGAGAGACCTTATGATACAGTGAAGCTCCGAAATCATTCGAGTTCACAACAAAGGAGTTCAAGCTGTAACTGCATGTCTGATGTCCAAAAGCCAGAGAAGTGGTTGCCACCTTTAAATAAACTACTTAAATAAGACAGCACACAATATGCGAACCAAGCACATACCTTATTAGTGGAAGTATCAAAAGTAGCGGCAGCGCCAAACAACCATCCATCGCGACTAAAAACACCGGAAGCATTAATAACAGGGGCTGCTGTGAGAGCAACTTCAGCAGTGATCTACGAATAAAGGAATTATATCAGGCAGATTTGAAATTGCTGCAAAAAAGAACACAGCGGAAGATAAGTTGAGAACGACATTTGGTGAAAAAACGCGAACCCTTGCAGTTTGGAGTGACCAGTCAACCTTCAACTTCCCAGTTCTCTTACCAGCATGAGGAGCGTAAACCGAATCAAAGATAAGCTTGAGACCCCGTCCAAATTGCTCATTAACCTCCAGAACAGTACCAAGTTGATTCTCAGTATTCCATTTCTCAGTGAGCGTTAGACCTATGAAATGCATCAGATATCCGGAAAAATATTCAAAAATACACTAACCAATTGTTGTTGCGAGTGCTTGAACTTAATAGCCAAATTCTAGAAAGCGCAAGTTGCACCTTGCACAAAGAAGAGTATTTTGAAAAGCATGGTACCATTAGTACCTGCACAAAAACTTAATTGTTATACAGTAAATTTAGAGAAAGAAATATTCGAATTAAAACACTGGGAGTTACTCGGACAGTCTGCTTATTTAAACCCCATGACCATCTAGTTAAGTAAACTTCCAAAAACAAGACAACTTTTTGTGCAGCAAAATAATAATAGAAACTGACCATATGACGGTATCATATACTTTACGTCAAGATTCGCTCCGAGTTTCCCAGATCCAAGATTGTGAGCAGCAGATGTTTTGAATTCCACTTCCTTCTTATCACCAGCCTTTGTTGTGGTATCAACTTTGAGAAAACCGTGATCTAAATACACGACATCATGAATACTCAAAAACAGCGAGTTTTCAATACTCACTATATCCTTTATTGAAAAGATCTCTCGCGGATTTTCCAAGGTCAGCAAAAGTAGGTGGTGCCATCCTATAATTTTCTTTTTAATATATAAACATGGAATAATATCAAAAAGTCATGACAAGAAAGGTCAAGGAGGGATTTTTAGATCCATCTGATAACATGTGACAGTTAATAAGCAAAGAAAAAGTGGCACTTCACATTAATTACTAAAATCCTTGAGATTATTTTCTCAAAACAGCACAAATGTAATGCTCAAATAAATAAATACTTCTCCAAGCATTGGAATTAAATCGATAACATCTCCAGAAATTCTCAAAATGTAAATATATATAAACTAATAGTTTAAAGCTATTTCATAACCCAAGATACAACATTCAGAAACGCTTCTATGAACGTGATAAGCTAAGGCTTACGACTTTAAACTTAATAATTCGCGAAAATGAATTTTCCCTCTCACTGATCTACCCAGATAAGTCTCATTGTTGTGGAAATACATTGCGATTGCTAAAATATTTGCTTCTTTACTACACAAGTTCATTGAGAAAAACAAGACATTCTTACAACAATCACTCAAAAATGTCAGCTGGCATCTTTAATCCAGATTATAGTCACATTAAGAAAAATCTACTGAGTCACAATAGAAGAGCAAGGAAAGAAGCCACCTAACGGAACGTACTGGAATTCCTCCCGGTTTTTACTGCCCTGACAAATTAACAGGCGGTAGAATTCATAGTCAGAGACGTAGTGGAAGACACAACAACGTAAAGTCCAGCTTAATTTTTCGTTCAGCGAACATAATCAGTTTTTGGAAAGATTTTCAAACAATGAAATTACAGTGACCTTCTTTTTCTGGGAAACTGGACCACTAGGAAATACTGAGTATATTTTTTCCACAATTACTTCCTATAGTTGCCGAGAAAACACGCTCTGCAAACCTAACAGGTAAAACCAGACGATGAAAGTCTTTCGTTTTGTTCGCTGTTCGAAATGGTTCGTACTTGTTATGAAATGATTTTCACAGATCTTATGCGGTGTTATCCAATAAGAATGTTCTGTTGAAAATTTCGAAGGAGTAGTATGTGAGCAAAATTTGAAGCTCCGAAAACTGAATGAGAATGGCTTTCCATGCAAATCAAAATAATTTCTATCGTTCCATACTTTTTTCAGCTCTGCAGTACTTACTAGTAATTCAAATTACAACCCAATTCTCACTTCACATTGTGGTTAACTACGTATACCAAATAAGTTGCTGCGATTTATCAATACTTTACAAAAAAAAAGAGGATCACGTCACAAGAAAGAGTGCGTTTGGACACTCGATTCACATTGACAATAATCAATCACGAACTATGGAAGGATATTGAGATTTTGAAAATCAATTAGACCAAACGTGTACTACGTTATTGTTCATTAATGAATATGGATGAATTGGATTTAACCAAATATCTAAAGCACAACTGAAATATTATGTATTGCTTGCACTTCTCCACGATTACATATAGCAAATATGATTTTACATATATTTTATCGGCTAGAAGAACTTACATTACGCAGTAGAACTATGCAGTAGGTTCACCTTTAGATATTGCTGTTGGTAACACTAGCAGTTAAATGTTGAAAGATAAAACAGATGATATAAATGACGTGTGTTTTCATAGCAGGTATGAACATGAAATGAAAAGCGTGCGAAGCGTTCAACACAAATCGCAAAACGTTTACACATGAAAACAGGCTAGCTTCAATCAGAATCGTCCTTCAGACTTCAGATGCTCAATGAAAAACAGCATTATAAAATGTGTTATTGAAGTCCAGTGGAGAGATATATGCTCTGCACCATCAGCATCCGCACATGGCATACAACCCGATCCGATTGTCATGCCAAATGTTGTTTTTCATAGAACTTAACATGATCGACAGTATATTAGTAATCGGAAGTTTAACACGAGGCATACGGATATCGTATCGTAACAACAGGGAATAACCGGAAACAAACATAAGGCTTTACGTCAAGAATCGTAAACAAGATTCAAAACAAATAACATGAAATGACACAAGAACTGTTCCTCTTTACAAGTGAGAAAATTGGAAGAGGATTTAATCCAAAACCCATGATTTTTCATGAAAATCGAATTAGAGCTTCAATATTCCTTCAATACTTAGTCTACCCTATTATCATACGGCTTTCAAACATCACATGTTTTTCATGAGAGTTTTAAACAGTTGTTAGAAATTGTTCTAGTGTTGGATAGATGTAACATTAATATACGTGTGTTTCGGATTATCTCAGTAATATAGCCATACTTTTTCCGAACTTGTTGCTTCAAGAACTTTACGAATTTGCTTTTCATGCGTGACACAGAAAGTAGGCTTGCGGTAGTAATGTGGTCCAAGTAAGCATACGAATTCATGGGTCTCAAAACAGTTGACTAAACACCACTTGAGACATTTGTGTTCTGACGAATCGTATTACGTTGTGTCATTATCCTCACGATAAATCATGGCATACTAAATAGAACTTACTGACCACTTGACACTTTCGATGAAGAATAATGTTGTTCTCTGTAACACTCATCCAATAAGAATGAATTGGATTATCAGACCGATAATGTCAGTTTGTTAGCTTTTCTTCCAGTTCTAAATGGTTATCCAATATGTGACTATCAACAAGACAATCGAAAGCAATAAAGAACGTGTTTTTTCTAGGTAAATTTCAATGGATTCTGCTATATCATAAGTACTATTATTGCTACTTCCATAAGAACTTAACTATGAAGAAAAACACCTAAAGCGTCATTTCACTCACAATAACCCAAGCAATATTACAAATACGTGGTATCGCAGTTTTACTGGAGGCGTAGGAGCGTAGTGCTAATGACACGCAAGCCCAGCAGTTAGCACCGTAGGCCTACGAAACCACCATCTCTCCAGGGCAGGTAAATTGGAACCAGAGAAATCTGGACAAGATAAACATAACTGATTTGGTAAAAAGTGGTCGAGTAAAGTGACTGTGTAGACCAGCCTCGCATTCGACCACTTCTACAATATCACGTTGAACACGAATACGTAGGCGCATCCCACAACAGGAATTGATCGGTGCCACAGCTTGTCTTGCCTTTCCAGTCTATTAGCTATGTGACGTTAATGACCTCGTGAGCTCCTAGTTTTACCACAACGAAATTACAAACGACTCGATGAAACGAAATAATGATGCCTCATTCAGATTAATCGAAAAGTAATAAAATGTGCAGGAAAATCTTACATATCAGAATACGAGCACATTTCGATTGTTTATTCTGATGGGATATCGATTTGACCTGGCATAGAATAATTGGAAATGGAGGCATAGAAAATTGATTATATAATGGATAGGTAACTTCAAAATCATTTGTTACAAAATGATCTCGTGAAATACAGAGAAGCGTGAGAAAACTCTAAAATAACACTATTTTGTACAATACGATAATATTAATTTACACTGAGATACAGTTAACCTTAATCATTCATGACGATGGTAAGGGAGATATAGACCTCAACGAAAGCTGCCTCAATCACTTTATGTTGTTTTCTTATGATTCAAACCAATTTTAATATGGCAATCAATTTACAAATCGCGAAGATATCTTTCGACTAATTTGCTCAAGCACGACGCGAAAATAAATCAGTTTTCGTATCATCATGAGTTAACTGAGGTCAAAGCATGTAATACTGAAGTTTAGCTAACGATAAACTAGAATTTGTGGTGGCGTGTACAGTGATGAACCAGGCGGTAGGTATAGAGTTGCAAGAGTTAGCCGTCAAAAATAATTTTATTAAGTCGTCGATCGACTTGAGTTTACCATGTGAGGCTTTTGAAACTCAAATGCAACACAAATAATGTGCAACGATAGTAGTGAAAACGATACATAAAGGTTAATGTATCAAGAATAATACGGTGAGATTAACGTGAACAATTAGAGAATATGTGCTTGTGATGAACAATAATAACTAGCTAAGCATAGAAGAAGCATAAAATATACAAGAATAGTGAACAGTTCGTAAGAAGGGCACCGAATACACTGAGTTAGAAAACAGAATTCACTATTACCAGGCCATTCCGTGAACGTTAGCTGCGGAAGATTTACAGGCAATGCATGTGCCAGCTATGAGTTAGAAAACATGGGCCGGCCAGCCCTCCAGACTCACTGTGTAAATAATCGATCAACACGACTATCTACAGAGTACTTATGGTTAAATGTATTAATTCTAACCTATTATTAAATAGAACTTAAATGAATGTATAGAGAAGATACGATATTAGGAGTTTTCTTTACAAAGCATGCTATTTGCAGTATCACAGATGCACAGAACATTTTCTCATTTGGATGCTTGGGAGGCCCGTCTTCATTGGCATTGTGAGCATCAGCTTTATTTCCGTTCGCTGCTCTAATACATTTGTCGTCTGTAGTGTGCAAATGCATACGGTTGGCGTCTACCGTACACGCGTACATGCACCTACCTTGAACATAGTCGTCTTAAATGATGCTTACATACACTTGGATACTTATTGCTCTTTCCGCTGATCTGTCTCGGATTTTTCTCATGATGGACCCATTGATGTGTATTACTCCGGATTTTAGAAACACATAACAGAAAGAAGATTCACAATAAATATCGAAGATTCTCTATCTACTTCTAGATTTATTATCGAGCAGCAGATGGTATTATTGAACAGCTTGAAGAATTGTTTCCTCAATTTCATTATACAGATTTAATACTTGTGCTTTAAAACGTCACCTTCACGCGTGACTTACCGAACTTGCTTGATCATTTTTTATTCGATTTTTTGAAACAGCATTTTGAAAGTGCAACTAATCAAGTTAAAAAGGCAAACGTTCTTATTCATTAAATATCATTGCTATTTAAAAATTTCTATTAGCTTCTGGTATTGACATCAGAAAAAGACTGGCAGAGGAACTGATTAGGACATTATTTCAACAGTTCGTCTCCGCCACCTCCCTATACAAGCAGTGGCAGTTAGCACTTCCTCCATACTTTTCATTCATGACTCCTAACACCATCTCCTTTCACCTTTGTCATTGAACTTCTTGTTCAATTCATGGCGTGATTCTATTGTTAGTTTTGATATGTGATCCTTATCTTTCGTATTTGATTAATCAATGTTATTCGTGACTGTAACTTTGTTTAGCAATACTCGAGGTTGATAAACAGTGTTTTATTGAAAAGGCAATACAACACAGAAACAGGCTAACGTTTCGGCAGAATCGCCTTCATCAGAGCCTAAAAAGGTCTATGTCAATTGTGTGGTCTATTCAATCAAACACTATCGCTGATCTTGCAAAAGAAAAAAATCTAAGCTAAAGTTTTAACACCTAGTCAAACCCACATCATCCCAAATACTCACCTTTAAAATGGCTTTTCTCTGTTAGTTGTGGAGGCAACCGCTTATAGAGACAGCATGGAGAGTAATGTCTGGTATTTAATTAGACCATCAGTCCTATGTATGGAGCTAGGTCATGCATACCCACAAGGCACTCATCTTTCCTGTTCAATTTTGGAGCTCTGGTATCTATCCAGAATGCTTCCAAAAACTTCCGCGCGGGTGTTCTTGTTTCTTGCGCAAGGATTTTGACATTGAATTCAAAATCGACCCCGTTATGCTTCTCAACCCTATGTGCACCTAGTGGGGTGTTTATCCTAAGTTTTGTTTTCCCATCTAGGTGTTCTTTTATTCTAACACATAGGGGACGACCCGTTTCACCAATATATTCCTCACCGCAAGTTTTGCATGAGATCAGGTATATTATGCCTGACTTCATGCAATCACCGCTGTTCCCATTTGGGCATATGATGCACGCTTTCGTCATGCATAAGCGGTCGTACAGACGGTTGCGAATAAGTTGGTGTTTAAGAGAATTTGGTGGAATTTCTATTATCGTTACCAAATTTTCTAATTTTGCCCTTTTTAAGCATCGCTCGACAGCTATGCTTACTTCATCAAATATAAAGGGTAAAATAAACGGGATTTTGTCTCCACTAGAGTTTTCGCCTAGGGGCTTGTCCTTTTCATACCGCCTTCTGTAGTTTTTCCTTTTGCAGAGTTAGCGGTAGTGTTTGATTGAATGGACCACACAATTGACATAGACTTTTTAGACTCTGAAGAAGGCGATTTCGCCGAAACGTTAGCCTGTTTCTGTGTTGTATTGTCTTTTCAATAGAACACTGTTCACCGAACTCGAGTATTGCTAAACAAGATTACAGTCATCGTTTCATCGTCTGTAAGTTAATAATACACGCAGTTGTCTGAAAGGCAGAGTGTTTTAATACGGGTTAATATTAATTAATATAAAAGTTGAGTCTGTAAGTGACCGTAAAGAGCGTATGTACATTTGATTGTTTGAATAGTTCATGATGAGTTTAAAAGCACCTCATTTGCATCTCCGAAATTCTCACCAACAGCAAATGTTTGTGATTATGTTTTTGTGATATAACTCGTCTGGAAGCCGTCAACATTCTCACCGTTGGGTGTGTTGCTGGTGATATCCACATTGTCTGTGTGCCTTTATAAAATTCAATTTACATATTTTTTATAAGCCGTAATCTTTAGAGTGACTTGATGCTTCCAAGAAATTGAGATTAGTTGTCTA
>KN716570.1:3560-19662 GCA_000816705.1 Dictyocaulus viviparus
ATACAATTCACTACCAAGATCTGATATCAATTGATTTTTCATGACGATATAACAATAATCAAAAAGCGATGGGAGAATGGTTTCTCGGAAATCTCATCAAATTTGATGGTATTCTTTAAGCTATTTGCAGCTTGCGTTCTACTTGTTGTTGTTCATTCAGAGAAATGTTTCATCAATAGAATTAGTCATAGAGGGCGTCATGTATGATACTATCATTAAGAATTTCTCAAGTAATCGATTGAATAGATCATTAATTTTGAAAACTACATTTGTACTTTGCACTAACTGACAATCAGTCATAATCCGTCGTTGATAGAACTGTTCACTTCCCGATGGGAGTTCTTGGTGTGAATGCCGATTGTTGTTTTCACCAAGATATATTGATCAACAGCGAGTTCTCAATCTTTTGTTAAACTATTTGACGTTTTTTTTCAGGCCAATTGTATTTGCAAAACGACTCTCAATAGAAAAGCGAACTATTTTCTGCAAAAATCTAGAGACAGAGTGCGGCGTAGGTTATTCATTCTTCTTATTTTCATTATTCTTTATATTTACTTGTGTGATACATATAATCCTAACGGATGCGAATACGTTACGTCATTGAGGTGCATGGATTCTCAAATTTGAGGAATTTTCAATCTGTCATTGTTTGTTCGAGAGTTTTATGGTTTTATGACTAATGATATACTTTGTGTAGCGATAACAAAACCATTCAGTTCACCTTAAAAGCGTTCTTATTATCCAACAAAGAATGAGCATCAGAATCACGATACGATAACATATTTCTTCTAACAGTAACCAGAAACGTTACAGCTCAAATGAGGTCTAATGACAATAAATGGCAACAGTTTTCCTCTCTGAGCACATGGCGAATCTCTTGAATTGAACTCAATGCACTCTTCTTTTGTAGTATTGATTCCTCGGTGTTTCTTTTTGGATTCATCATATCACCACATTTACTATGTTATTTCTCTCTTCATATTGGATACTTACATGTACCATAATTTTTTCTTTCAATCTTGATTCACCTGCTGACGAATATGAATTGTCGAATTGTTCATATATAATTTCAATTTCAATACTTCTATATGGATTCATCGTGCGTTGCTAATTGTTCCTCTATAATAATAATAATCAATTTGAGGTAAAACTTTGTTGAGTGATTATAAGGAAGAGTTATATGTAGTGATAGCATTTATTATCAAAGCATCACTCATATTGATTGCGCTTGCAAAAAAAAACGATGTCTTATCAAATGTGTGCATTTCCTAAACTTTTACATAAGAAAACATGCAGCTTATATGAGACTTGTGCCATGTAGTTGACGTTTATTGATTTTATTCATTCAAATACGATACGATTCTGTTGAGCTACTTTTTTTGAGCCTGTTCAGAGCGAGAAGCGAAAACGTCTTCATGATTGATCGTTGCGTTTTATTACTGTTTGTAATTAGTTATATTTACTATCTTCCTAATTTTACTACTTTTCTTCTTATTTTTCTTTACTGAAACTATAGGGTGAATAGAAACTAGAATTTTTTCCTGAGTGAAATCAAACGATCAATCAGTAGCTCTATCCATGATAATTAAAAGCGGAACGTTTTTGGCCTTATGGTCCTTATCACGGTTATTATGTCCTATTATGGTTATTACTTACGCTTTTTGCCATAATGCTTTATTAAAATCCGTTCTTATGTCGTGTATTAACATTGTGTATTTTCTGATGTAAGGTTGTATGGTCGATTTTAGTGGATATTCCACGTAGCTGAATCAATCACAAAGCCTCAGAGGGATTTGAACCAGCAACCGTAGGGTTGGTCTCATGATTGATAGAAAGTACAGAAATCATGATTAAAATATCAATGAATAGTTTTCCTTTCTGTGCTACTAACAATAAGTCGTAGTTGCACCATAATTGTTAATGCACCGTGAATATTTTATCATAGGCTTTCTCGTGAGTGGCTTATATTACCTCTTTTTGATCTACTTCTATCCTTTTTTGACACTTTTCCAAAATAGAAATATCTTCTATGTGAATTTCTTTACTCCCATGCTTCAATTTTTTTTTTGAGCTTTTGAATGATCCGAATAGAAAATTGATTGACAGCTGTCAAGGAACGCAACGGACAGTTTTTAATATAAATAACTAAAATTTTCTGAGAATTCTAGTTGCTCTAGAAAATTGCCTCAAGAGATTCCTCATGCAGCAACTATACGTGTTTTTGCAATCGAAACATAATTTTGAGGTTTTCTTTCTTTTTTTACGGCTATTATTGATCATTTTTCCAAAACTATCCTAAGATGGTTACAAGAAAATTCAAACAACCTTATTCTTTATTTCTACATGATATCTCGTTTATTCTGCTACTAAGTATTATGATAATATAACATGATGGAGAAATTTCCTCATGTAGAACTTCGTTGCTTCCAATTGATTTTTGAATTCTAACTCGTCATGCTCTGTTTTCTCCCTCAACTGTATGCTGAACAAATCAATGATACTTTTTCTTTTTTTTCGTGAAATCTATAAGACTTCATAATGAAAAGTTGTTGACGTTACAATTTAAGCTCATCAGCTGTTTGCATTTGCATACATAGTCCGTTTTTGGTGAAATGCTGTTGTAATAATTTATAAAACAACAAATGTTGTATACGTATGAGTTCGTTCATAGAGGCAGTCGCTCAATGAAATCAAAATGTTGCATAAAACATAATGGTGAAATCGATCGAACGATTACACAAATCCCTCAATAAATTTCCTTAGAAACCTCCTCAACTGTTTTTTTCTGAATACTTGAAACTCACCACATAAAATTTGTCTAACTGATAATCTGGTGCTTTCCATTATTGTTTTCAAATGCATTATTTTATTACATTTAATCAATCATCATTTTCACTTCATTTAGTTTATTGATGTTCGTGAATTCATTTCCTCCGTTTTCACAATTAACCTCGTCTACTCGCACTGAAGTGTTTATTGATGTGATCAAGACATGACGTGTGGACGACTCAACTGGATTTCATGTCAATGCATATTATCAATCATACAGAATATTACGCTAAACTGTTGCGCGTAATTCTCTCGTTATCATTTCAATTGAACTTCACGTACAACGACATTTTCAACATCATCGGTATCGATATGGCCACAGCGATAGGAGATACCGTTGTGATGCACAGGCTCTATTTGGTACTCGTTCGCGACCACATGCAACCTCATCAAATATGCCATCACTCCAGAACTCGTTAATTTCTATCAGATTCACCACATCCTGTAGAAAACGAATCCGTAAACAGAAGACACAGTTGATTAACGACAAAAACTTATCAAATTTATCTTATCTTCATCATCTATTCATTACTAAACTACTAGTGTTTGCTGCTTGAATTACTTTAGCGCCGTACATTTATTCATAAGTGTCTACATCACAAACTATTTATCTGATGAACGGATATTTACGCTTGGTGAATGGGCTAAGTGGTTTTGAGTTAATGCTTGACGGGGATAAAAAGTTTTATGACAAATCTCATTTAGTGCTTAGTGGCTTATTTGTAGTGAACAAATAAATTGATATTCAGTGAATAGAAAACATCCACTTCTGCTGTTTTCCTGTATTCGTTGATAAACGATTATCGATCCCAGAGTTTTTTGATCTACCTATAAACGGTATGAACACGACGGATATATTATAGAGTGTAGGTGATTTGCATCATTAACATGGAATGAATTATTAGAAATCTATTACAGTCTTTGTATTGTTGTCGTTCAAAGAACGAAAAAAATCGATAATCGATTTTTCTCAGATTCTTTTCGTACAAAGATAACATTGGTGATATGTAAAGCATTAAACACCGTAATATAACATAATATAAGAATATTTTTAAAAAATTTTTGTTAGATATTCAAATATTTCTATGCGTCTCCATCGGTAAACTTCAAATTTGTTAATTACCATCACATTAAATTTTCTTATTCTTAAGGCTTACGAATAGAACAAGAACGACAGTCTGCATAATTTCTCGTCTCCATGATTTTGAAATGTGACAGTTCTGTTTTCAAATTCACTTCCACTCAATCCACTATCAGCTTCTAACTGTTATTCTACTGGAAAGCTCTGGCTACTATCGATTATATTGATTTAATTATCCATTATTACTGTATAAGCTCAGCTACATTTAATGTTTACAAAAACATATTCAGTAATTCACTATCCCTCAATAAATATCGCTTAGATAGTTTACTTTAAACAGCTTCACCATTACAAATGAGTGTTTCTCACGGTGTTTTCTCGCACTAATAAAATGATAATTGTGACTTCCGAAAATTTCCTCATCAAAAGTTCAACTGATGAAGGAGTTTTCTTTGACATTTCTTGATAACTTTATTAACAGTTCTTTATTGTTATAAATCTGACACTATATCGTTTGCTCGTTTTTGTCGGCACAAATGTTTTTCTATCTGATTGAATACCGTTTACATGAGTGATTTACAAGTAACGCTTTGGTAGACAGATGAGAAACGATAGCCTGGGGAAATTCTATGAATTATAAGCAACAAAAACTGTACCATCTCAGCTCGTTATTCGAGGGAAATGGTGACATGACGTCATTAGTGTCCAACTGATTAATGTTGCCATTTTGTTTTATATTCATATTTCGGATAGATTTTCTAAAAAGTCAGAACTAGTTAATTTAAGCGATTCCACCGGAAAAATTGTAAGCACCTCTGGAAGAGCCATATATTTTTTTTTCGTTTGTAAGTTAAACACTTTATTTGTTTTTGAGTCCAACGGAGAAAATTTGCCGTCTAACACAAAAATGCATTTGCGTTCGATAGAGAAACAATTAGATGACAATGAAAATCTCAAACGAATCAAAATTAATTAGCTGCATAATCATAGAAAAGCCAATGGAGAACTTCTAATTTTTCATTAAATGTTCTCAACGAACAAAGTGATTACAAAGTAAGTCGGTTACACTGAGTTTCTAAGATTCACCCACATTCCTTTCCTGTATTCAAACTGCATATCAATTTCGTTAATTGAAGATATTATTGTTTCAGAGATCATCGGAGATTTAGTTGTTTCCTGAAGGCTAGTCGAATTGTTTCAACTGTCCAGACGAATAGCTTACAACTAATTTTTATAAAGAAATGTATTCCACAACTCAATACTGAAAATTTCTCTTACTTGTTAATATCAGAGTCGTTATATCGATTTGTATTCTGTTTATGTTAACTCATTGTTACAGCAGGTTGTACAATTGTCAGTCTCGTTCAGTGCGTGAGTTTAACGATCTGAACCACTCCATCTGCTGTTTGTCATTACTACATCCATTGCATTCTTACAGGAAAGTCAGTTGTTACTATTGATTGATTAAATTTGATTCAGGAATAATTTTTCTAAGACATTGTTTTCGCTGTCCATAATATTATTTTTCAAAAATGGCAGATGGTATAATTTGATTATGAATTATGATTTGACAAAGTCCAAATATTCAAATGTGTATTTCAGAGTGGTGTGGATGATAAGGCATGAAAATATCGATTTTCTTTTTTAATGCAACTAGGTAATAACGTCTACTAGAACAAATAGATCTCCTTGATTCACCATTCATTGCCTTTTTACCTTGATCAGTTCGATTGTGCAATCAATTCAATCCCTAAATTTCTATAGTCAATTCTTCTATAACATCCGAACATGATCGCTTACATATCAGCATTGCGTTTTCTTTTTTGTCACCTCAATCACTACGTAACCAATAGCTGTGTATTTTACTTCTAACGCTTATCCCTCATTTACTCTTTATGTCATACAAGTGACCAACATGAAATACAGACATAATGACTATTCCTCAGATGTACGAAATCTCTAGCGAAAGTGATTGTGGGCTTCACAAGCCAAACGAGGTGGTGTTGCTGATTTTTAATCGTCAACGTCAACTTAATTTTTCCCTCATAAAGTTGACATCGAGTATTCTCAGCATTACTTCTTCTTTTGTAGCAGAACATTTTATTCTTAGCTGAACACTCTTTCATTGCACTCATGTGATACTGTAAATTTCAATAATTACTCTAGTACTTAGGATACACTGCTGCTAGAGAATGGAGTAGGAACTAGAATGGTGTTTACTTCCTTAACTGTTTGTTTATTCCTTTCTACTTGTTTATAGGAAGTATAGAAATAACAAATAGTCGATATAAACTAATTGATTGCGATCAGTTTTTCTATAATCGGAAGCGTTTACGGTGACTCAAAAGCTTTTCATTATGTTGATGATAGAGCATTCTCATGTTTTCTTGTAATTTCTCAAAACTGAGTAAGAAGTTTTTCTTTTTGCACTATGATCAACTGCTTCATGGATGTTCGACATTTGTTAGCATTTATTCTGAAGAGGAACGTATGAACCAAGAAATCTCTGAAGTGTTTTATCTATTAGAATTTCGTGTTTTCTGTGCATATTTAATAAATTTAAATAAACATAATCCCAATTTAAATATATATTATTAGTAAGTTTATGAATTAGATAAGATAAACATAAGTGTTCATTTATTCCTGTTGCGGTATGCACCGACGTATTTCGTGTTCAACGTGATACTGTCGAGGTGGCTGAATGCGAGCCCGGTCTATAGAGTGACTCCAGTTGACCACCTTTGTATGCCTGGAGGGTGGCCGCGAACCTGATTCAGGCCTGCGTATCACTGTGGCTTCTCATAAGCTACATCAGGCACACCGAATAAAATAAGTTGTAAATAAGTGTTTAAATGCGTCATATTTGAAAATGCTTAATAACGTGCACATAATTTATTATACGAATCTCAAGTAAGTGACTTCTTCAATTATGATAGAATATGTCTTGTGAGAAATTCATTAAGAAATGGAAGTGAAACATCTCAAAAAAGCTCCCGAATGTAAAATGAAAGCCGCCTCACAATATTTAATTAGATGTTCACTGCAAATCTGTTCTGTTGGTTCCTCATCAACTGATCATTTATTGATAAGTGATTTTCTATTATCACCATAAAAGGCTTGTATGTGAAGAGAAGTCGTGGATTGCAGAGAAAAACGAATCAATAGAATCGCTAACATGATGTAAAAGCAATGAGTTTTTTAAGAGAACAATTGCAAAAATAAAATTATCGATCTGAAATTTTCGTTTCTTTTTGTTCTGTTCGTGAAATTATCCAATACATATCTAAGCAACGTCTTCATAATCGCAATTTTTGGAATGAAATTGTGCGAAAATAAGTTTGACGGAGTTTTCGTAGATGCCTTAGTGAAATTTTTTCTTCAAATTTATATGTTTCAGAAAGTATTACTCAACTTGATACGTCTTGTGTTCATTTTTCAACTACGTTCGCTCTATGACTTAATATTTCCTGTTACTGTAATTTCTATTCAATCTATCATTACTATTAAGTATGTAACTAAAGTACTAACAACGAACTTCTACTTGCCTCTTTTCTTTTCCCATTCTGCTCGTTCTGCTTTTTTCCTCTGTCGGAAATAAATCTCTTAAGAGATAAATAACTATGATGTCGTTTTCGTTTATCCAATATGCCAGTTATTTTGAGTGACAACGTCGTATTCTCCTAGTTGGCATTTCTTGTGAAACTTTAATAATAAATAATCGATAAATTACAGTCCTTATAATATAATCGCCTTAATGTTGATTAGTTATCATATCTGTCTATTGTTTATGTTCTACCTCTAACGTACACAAATAAGCTTTCATGCGATAATGTGAGGGAATCATCATGTGATTTGAATGAGTTTATATAATCACTCAATACGTTCATGAAACCGTTAAGAGGATCCGTTACCGTTATCATCTATATCATAATGTTGTGTTCATATTTTTTTTTTTGAATGCAGTTAGTTTCTATGGATTTTCATTAAGACGTATTCTTGCTGGTGCTTATACATCACATATCAGAATCGCTTTAATCTTCATATATTTTTATTTTCTCTTTTCTGAAACAGAATCGCAAATCAAAATTCTCATTCTCCTGAAATTCTCGCAACGTTGATGCGCACTACATCTCTCCTTTATCATATCACTGAACTAATTCCTCTTCAATATAATTTCCTACCCATCGTAGTCTTTTTTTGTTTCCTCTGTTTTCTCTTTCTTAATGAAGTTTTATTTCTTTAAAATACAGACTTTTACTCAATACATCATATTGATTTGAGTTATGAAAAGGGAAGAAAAACCATATGCATGTGATAAATGATGAGTACAAAGGAGTGATGCGTCCTATGGTGATTGGTGTGCCTCGGAGCATCATCATTTTGGCGTTTATACACGTGATTTAAATGAGGTTTGATCGAAATAGGGGTTCAAAAATTGGTCGCGTTATTCCTAGTATTGCACATTTTCATAGTTCTATTAACACCGAAGAACTACAATAACTATACTTTTGGCAATCAGTTTTTCGTTGTGGAAAATTGCTTTATTGTTAATAAAAAGTCAAATTATGGCTACTTATATATAAGTATATCACTGAGGGAATGTCAAACGAGTAGTCCTCATTGCAGAACATCCTATGCACAATTTGAGAGCCTGTGCTTTGAATCGTATAGAACCTTAGTGAAAACTTCTCCTTTACCTCATATTATTTGCTCAAAGGATTTTCTACACAACCACATCTTCTGCTACTATCATAGTGAAATCGTATTCGATTTTATCAAATCTTTCATATCAGTATTGATCAGTTTCTTTTTATTTATGCTTCATAGAGAAAACATTTTATTAAGGCTTACAATTTACTTCATTTGATTTTACAAGATTTACCCCTTAGTTATAAACGTAGTCGTGTATTTTCTTTTCAGAAAGAAGAAAAAACACCATAAATAATTAGAAACTTTTGCGAATAAAAGGTCATGCCAAACAGCTCAATACTTTTCGACTTTTCATTGTGTTCGAAATTTCACTATTTGTGATTTAATACGTAAATACCGTACGTGCCTATACTATTCAGAGGTGTTTATATATGAGGAACATTGAGAGGTATTCAAATATGACGATGGATGAACATAACTGTACAAAAGGAAGCAACACACCGGTATATTTGCGACAGACGACATAAATCATCTGATAAATTAGGCCGAAGAAAATCACGAGTGAAATAAATATATGAAATGTTGTACATCATAACTATGCCTTCCATTGTAGCATAGCGCAGTGCCTGAGGTGTCGCAGTGAAGGGGCGCATGCCCATCCTTCGGAGTCGTTAAATTGGTACCATAGAAATCTGCATAAAAATCACAGCTATGGCTTTGTATAGAACGATCAACTCAAGTCGTTGTATGAAGAAGGCTTACATTAAATCACCTCTACGCTATCATGTTTTACG
Source organism: Dictyocaulus viviparus (assembly GCA_000816705.1). NCBI lineage: Eukaryota > Metazoa > Nematoda > Chromadorea > Rhabditida > Metastrongylidae > Dictyocaulus > Dictyocaulus viviparus. Next base: position 12,915 of record KN716570.1, read on the forward strand.
GATAATGCGTGTCTCTCAGCAGAGATTTAATCAATGCTAAACCTTATCTTATTTTTTCTTATCTGGAACTATAATATCGTTGTTTTCAATATGAAATTAAATGTATCGACATAATCAGAACTCGACGTATCGCTTTTTCTTTATATAACAAATTTGATGGTTCGTCTACCTTCGCTTTGACACGATGGTATCAAATTAGGATACTATTTAGCAGTACCCACTGCTCACTGCATGTGACACCATGCCTAAGAAAAAGGCCAACAGAATAGTCTGGAGGAGTCCACATAATATTATCGATCATCCACCAAAAATTGTTTGAAAATATTCGATACTTGGGATAAATTCGTCCAAAATACAGCTGTCTAAAAAGTCTACTGGCGACGTGTCACAATTATTTTTTTATGAGCATTCATTGGTGTTTCATATACGGCTTTAACAATTATCTTCATATTGCCGATGGTCCGTTAACAGTACTGGTACTGTTAACGGTTTACACTACGGCTAACAGTATTAGTACTCCTGTTGCATGACCTTTATATAAATGAAGTGGTTAGTTTCATGATTTTATAATAAGCTAGTCATTAGTCATTTTAGCTCCAAATTGATGGTCAGCATATTAAAAGATTATTGATTTATCAAAGTATCAATTCGATCACGTGGTGGTGATACGATTCTAAAGTAGAACATTCGATAACGTAACCTTGAGTGTTTTTTCTTTCCGAAATATGAGATAGGGTTTTTTAAAAACGTTGGTGAAATAGAGGTAGTTTTATTGATCTATTTCCAATCTAAGCTTATCATATTACTACTAATGAGTAGTTGTTAGTAATTCAGTAAAGTTCGTTCAATTGAATGAGATAGTACCTGGACTTCTGATTCGAGATGACAAGTACCAAACTGCATCAATCACACGATTTTCACTTGGCTACTACTTTTATATATTATCTGACACATTTTAATGGCTTTAAAATTATAAACGATGTGGAAATATCTTGGTAAATCTAATCCATTTCGTTATTATCGTTATCAATATCATATGCAGTGTATTTTGTTACTATGTCGTACCGTAATCGTCACTGTAAGGTGTGGCTTGTTGATTAATTATATTTGAAAATCTGAAAGTCATTGAAAATACCATGTGTTTACAATGAGCATTTATTTACGTGAAGGATACCTATGAATTTTACAATTATCGTCTACTGACGAGAGAAATTTTCGGAAAACTGTCAAGTGTTCTAAACAACTTGATGTGTAGCAGTCACAGAATTTATTTCGTTCGATAAATATTCCTTGTTGATTTCTATGTTGTTGTTGGACTCCTAGTAAGAAGAACTGCCATGTTTCTCTACCATTTCCTGATATGCGATGATAATTGAAATGTAGTACAGGTTATCATTTGTGTAGTGTAAGGCGCCATTCTATTATACATTTCATCATCCAGCCAGCCCTTGTTAAGCTCAAATCACCTAACAATTGCTTCTTTAGTTTTTCTTATATCATTTTTAGTTACATTTCTTACCTACTTCTATATATCCAGTCCTTTCTGTATTTCAACATTGAAAACTCTTCCTTAATAGTGATGACAGCAATGGCCTATGTGAGGAATTTTCCCTTTTCTAGACTCATAAAACATCTATTTTTGCGGGTGACTTGACGTATTCATAGTTACAGGAATTCTCTAGATATTTCAATAACATTAATTATTCCTAAAATAATCCAGTGGATGCATATCAAGTGCTATTGGAATAGAGAAAAACTACTACAAATTTTAAAAGTTAGCTTTTTTTGGTTGCTCTTACAAGCGTCTCTTAGATGAAATATTATTGAGCAGGTCATGGATTCTCTCTGAAAATTTCATTCAAAAGCATACCTTGGATTGTTGTTTCGTCCGCCTTTACTAGTAGTGAGTACTACATCATAATTTCTATTCGTTTCTTTCTCGTATAGTTGTCGTTTGGTGGTTGTCTCCTCAAACATAATGACGTACGCGAAGTCCTTAGATAATCGACCACATCTGCGAATGCAGATGGTTGACAGTGATCATAAACATGTACTCACGTAGTTTAGATGGTCGTACTAGGGTGCGATTGCGAACTCTAGGAGTTCACTATGCAGCTGTCTTATCTATCTGTCATTTGTTCTTATTTTATAACCGGTCCATCTGTGTTTCGCCACCGATTTATATTACTTCGGATCATGAATATAATTTCAAGTATCCAAGCTACGCATCCCAACTTGAGGATATGAAGGCTGCTCAAAATTTTCGAATTACCGCTTATTCGCTCTCTGCATAGTGCACAGATTTCTCAACATGGTCGAAGTGCTACTTCAGGTTTTGTCTTACAACAGAGAGCTTTGAGAACTGTTGAATGGACGTTGGAGTGCAGACTTTTGAGACCATCTGTTAGTTGGTGACCTCTTTGAGCGGCCTGAATGCCCACGCTGCTCTTCTTCTGCCTAGCTTCTACATCATGCTATTTTCCACGTTCAATGTATATCCAAAATACAAATACTAGGTGGACGTCGTAATGGGGGACCCATCTAACTCGGTTTGTTATTTTTCACAGCATGAATTTCTCATGAACCTAGCCTCCGTCCTAATGTGCTATACAATTTATTGCTTCACAAGTACTTCTTGAAAAAAAACATAATGAATAGCTTCACTATATATATATATATCGATATGATATCACTTCGTAGAATTATCTCACATATAGGTACAGTAAGGTGTCGGCTCAAAAATTATATTCTTATGTTGTAGTTTTAATACTAGCCAGCTATGTGTACTAGTGTTTATTTGTATGATTGCTCTACACTTTGGTCAACGATTGTTGACAGGATTGCATTTTTTGCAAAGCTGTTAAGCGCTTTTTCGTACTTGTAAAAGATTAGTACATAGACTGTGGCTTATATGGTAGTCCTAACAGGTTTCAATGACCCTTGACACGCTGTAAATGTGGTCCGTACAGCAAAATCCTCTTCTTAATCCCGTTTGTTCAATTGATGGTGTCTCATCCTAAGTCTGATATGCGCAAAGGGTAATCCAATCAAAATGGCCTGTAAAGGACACTCAACAAGCAAATTGGACAGTAGTTATAAAGATCTTTCAAATCACTCTTTTTGCATAAGTTCATCGTTTGTGATGTTATTTATTGTTCGCAAATATTCGCTCCCTTAATTGTCATATGGGTTGTGAAGTTGCCATATAGGTTGTGATGAGTGTATATAGTTTTTGACATCCAGCTGTAAGAAACTCGACGATAATATTATCGGGACTCGGAGATATTTCTCTTCATGCTTTCTTTCTGAACGATATTTAAAATTCTGAACGACATAATTTCGGCAAAGGTTTTTGGGACCACTACGCGGAGATTATGGAACAAAAATGATTAGTATAGAACTTGTCCGTCATCTCTTCCATATCATTTCAAAATATGATGATTGTTTTATCTTCTATCATCAGAAAGGATAGCAGAACACTGTAATCATGCATCTTTTCAGACTAGGTCTATTTTTTGCTGTTTCCAACAACTTATCCTGTCTACAACAACAAATGTTCTTTGAAAGCTGCTTTAAAGCCAGTATTTCTTATAACCGATGGTAGATTTATTCTAGTGGGATCTAACTTTAGTGTCTTTCTCTTTTGAAGCAAAAACCAAGTGGAAATGAAAATGCATAAATATTGAGGTTATTATTTGAACAACAGATTTCAAATCCTTCGATAAGCAGTTGTTAGTGGTGTGACGATTTGTTTTATCTTCCAAGCGTATCACAAAACAAAGCTATTGTGAACATTATTATGTTATTACTAAATGGAATCTTCGTCCAAAGTCTCGTGTGCTGACCTGACACGGTAGTAGATGTAGATAGTACTGATGTATCATAAATGTACTATTTTCTCTACATGGGAGTATTATCGATTTTCGCAAAATAAGTGCCTTTAGAAAACTTCCCTGTGCATCGCCAAACTTCGCCAAAATGAATTTTCATGGAAGACACTTGCTGCAGGCAAGAATATCATGTAGTGGTTTCCTACCAGTTCTTCTGTCCCCAATTTTTCCCATCCTGTTTTCCTTTTGGTTGGTTGTTCGTGATCATTTAAAGCTCCAATAACATATTTGTAAAACGACTTTTCTTGTAAGTATTTTCCTCCATCTTGTTGCAAAACATGTTGGGTTCCCTTTAGTGAGCTGTGCAAACTGGTGAGCAACAGGTTAGGCTACTGTATTTTGACTGAACTCGGAAAACGACTACACGCGAATTGAATACCATTTAAAATGACTAGATTAGCACTAGATGGATGCACGACAAATCAACACATTCGACGTTTTGTAACGAAAATTTCCCTCCGCGAATGATAAGAGTTCCGTTATCTGATTAGTGTATGTCGTTTTTCTTATCTTTCGCGTGCAGAACGACTATATGAAATTTCATGCAATCAGCGACATCAAGAGGTGTGTAAAAGTCGGTGCTTTCAAAAACTTTTCCGATGTTGCAGGTGCATGATAAGAAATAGCCTTCATATCTTGCTGTAGAAGTGCTCTTTTGATTCGTTCCTAATAATAATGTTACTTTTAGACCGATATTTGGTTGGCTTTTACCAATCGTTTTCCCGTCTAACGTTGTGAACGATAGAACGAAGTGTACGGGGCACGAAGCGGAAATCCACATGATAAAGCTGTCATTATTTCTCTGGAGTTTCAAAGTCAACCTATCCGTAGCCCCACTTAAGTCTTAACGGCTGCCAGCCACTAACGTATATTAATTGGTCAAAGGAATATCGACTACTTGTGACGTCATTTCATCACGGAAATAACGGTTTCTGATAAGTTTACTTCTAAACTAGGTTTATTCGCGGAAATGAAAATATAGTATGAGCACTATTTTTTATTGATTTTTCAATATTGAGACGGTTAAAAATTAGAATCAAGCAAGAATAGAAGTTAAACGAAAACATGGACGATTTTCAAGGGGCTCAAATATTTATTTACCGGAAAATGATGCTGTCGTAATAAACTCATATAACCCGACTGATACCAAATAAACGAATTTTTAACAAATTATATGCAATTTGTTTAAGCAATAGATTGACACATCAATTTTATATTTGAGGCTCTTTGTTATTAGCAATAGGAGTTAAGTTACTTAAAATACTCGAAGCCTAGCTGCAATTATAGAAGTTGTCCATAGTTGTGCTGAGATGACCGCACAACTCGGAACTTTAGGCGGGACTCGAACCCGCACTTACAGAAATTCGGTCTGCCGTGCTGATCCATTACACTACCCGATCCCTTGCTCTACGACCACTCAATACTTCACTTATAGTTCCGTTAAGAAGTGTCGGTGTTTGTTGTCTGTTTGTCGCTGTGGGTGAATGAATTCAATGACTGAGAATCTTCATAGTGGCTGTATTCCGCATCTTTCTGAAGTTATGATTTTTCTAGATATTTCTCGATGTAGAAAACAAAAACACTGTATACACTTACACTATATTGAATTAAAATTGAAATTGAAACTGTATTGAATTATAATAAACAAATTGTTAGCTCATAAATTTGTTGCGAGCAGTAAACAACATAGACTTACCATTATATGCTGTCAACGAAGAAATCGCTTTTTTGGTTGCTGTTAACTTCATTAGTCATTTTCCTCCGCTGTCGAATTTTTGTATTCCTTCTCACATAACCGACATTTCTTGAGAGGTACCTTCGCTGGTATTTCATAGACATGGAATTTTTTTTCGAAAACTTACAATTAGTAATTGCCAGTTTTGTATTGACGGAGGTTGAACAAATAATAATAGAATGTAGAAGAATTTTCTGAACCGTTTCACAATTTGCCTCCGTGTCGCCTTATACCTTCGTTAAATTATATTTCATTTTATAGAAATTTTGTTGCTCTTAGAAAAAAAACCGATTCTTCTAAAATGAAATCGCATTTATTCTAATATGAGGAGTCATTTGCTTCTAGTTCATTGCGTTCACAGGCAACTGCCTTTACTTTTCATGAACTGCTTTATACATCACTCATGTTCTAGCAATACTTCGCAGAAGTGAATAGCACTTATTAAGAGAAAAATTTCCTGTGGGAATTATCTATGAATAGCTAATGCAATGTGACTGAACACAGATTTCGTAGAATGATTGGCTGTATTGGAAAAGTACTTTTGTTGTATTAGAAGAGCTGTATTACTTTGATGTCGCGCTTGAGTAAAATAGAACTCATGCATTGAACAAATCCGTGACAACTAATAAAAAACCAAAACACCACTTTAAAGGTTCACCTATATAAAATTAGAATCTGAAGCATATTGTAAATTGTCATTTTCAATGTTGAAGCTGACGTCTATGAGGTTTGACGAAGAGTAATACCTACATCCACGTGCTTAATAAGAATATATTTTTCCTTGACAAGATGGATACCTTTTTTAAACTCAAACCATAGCAGTTTTTACGAATGTAGACAAAAACACATCACTATTTTTTCAATAAAGTTCGTGTGAGCTCTCTTAAAGGACACATTCTGTTAGTGAGAATATCGTTCAATGAAAGTGGAGGATTCAAATCTTATAATTTCCTTATTTTTCGTTTGAGAAAATCACCGGTGATATTGCGGTCAGCGTTCTCTTTGCAAGTGTCTTATCCTTGAAATACCCGTTTCCAGATATTCGTATTGCATGAGTCTCGTTTGATAATCAATTATTGAGCCTTTTATTACGAATCTCTTATTCTAATTAGTTATTGGAACA